>PVKE010000051.1:209748-245435 GCA_004027555.1 Craseonycteris thonglongyai | reverse complement strand
TATATTTTTGATATTAGCCCCTTATCAGAGGCATTGTTTGCAAATATTTTCTCCCAGTTGGTTGGTTGCCTCTTTGCTTTGTTGATGGTTTCCTTTGCAGCACAGAAGCTTTTTAGCTTGATAAGGTCCCATTTGTTTATTTGTGCTTTTACTTCCCTTGCCATTGAGGTCAGATTCATAAAGTCCTCCCTGAACCCAGGTCCATAAGTTTAGTGCCAATGTTTTCTTCTATGCGATTTATTGTTTCCTGAAAGAAATTTTGCCCCTTTCCCCGTCTCTGAATGCTCATGGTTTGTGTCTGCAGAAGTATAAGATTTAGTATCCTACAGAGAAAAGTGTCATATGACATCATGGAGTCACGGGCCTAATACCAGGACCTGGTGAATCAGTAGACACCTAAACTTATTTGCAAAGGTCACCCTTACTCCTTTTAGGGCTCATTTCCATTCTGGATGGAGAATCGGGCCATGCCATCACAGTCTCAGAATTTCAGACAAGATTGGGCCTGTGTTCAAGGCTGTATGGCCATAGACCACAGTCCCAGAAGTTCAAAATGTCACAAGTGCCTTTGGAGCTTAGAAGCCAGCCTTCCTCCGAGAGTTCCATCCGCCCCCGAACACCCCCTAACTTAGTTGGCTCTGGCTCTCCTGGGCCCGCACCCCCACATGCTCCCACTGCCCCTTGCTTGACCAGGGGACATGCCTGGGTCCTCCCCACCAGGGTCCAGAGTGGCCCAGCTCCAACAGCCTCGCAGCCCGCAGCGCCCTGTGCAAACAGGAGTCCCAGCCCTTGGCGGAGAGCCTGCCTCACCAGGTTGCAAGTGGAACTGGGGCCCGTTAAGGTCCCACCAGGACAGTGCAGCCCAAGGATGAGTGCTTTGGTTCCTTATGTCTCAGGACATCCCCAGTGTGGAGAGCATGTTGCAAACCCTGGTTTACCTGGACAGTCACCTCAGTGTTGTTGGTATCTTCCTTCTAACAGTCAAAGAGACATCCAATTTCCAGGGTCACAAATGCAGAACAGACTGGAAATTTCCTCTAATCAGAAAAATCACAGCCGAGCACATTGGCTGCACAGGTATTAACTAGCATAATGAAAACTTAACATTAAAAAGATAACCTTACAGGGTAGGAAGTTTGCCAAAATCCCTCAGTCCACACAGGTTGTCATTATTTAACTCTTGCATCTACAGCAATTTCAGTAAAACAAATCATGATATTTAAATGGGAGATGAACTTGAATTTTCCTTAGAAATAGAATGTGGAAACTTGGTGAATGAATTTGGGGCAAAGTTCTATTTAAAAACAAAACAAAAAAAAAACAGAGCTATTGATATGAAGCTTGAAGTGATACAAAACTTGCAGTTAGATCAAGGTTCACACTTGGGCCCTGATGCCTCTGAAATATCGCTGTCTTAGGCAAATCCCTTCAGACCTCCAACCCCAACATCTTCGTTAATAAAATGAAGATAATGATTCCCCCACCCAGAGTGCTTCGAAGACAAAATACTTGTACAAAGTGCCTGGGGCATGGTTGGGCCTCAATAAACATTTACTGAGAGTAAGACTATGTCTGTCTTTGAGAAGTCTGCAGCCTGGTAGGAGGGGAAAATGTGTATAGAGAGTATGACCAAAGAGGGTAAACCATGTGTGCAAACACACACACACACCATTGCGAAAGTCAGCTGGGAAAAAAAAGAAAAAAGAAAAAACGAAAAAGAGGGAAGACTTGGGGAAGGACGTGTCTGATCGAATGACATGTCCACTTGTAGGCAGGAGGGCAACATGGTAGGATTGCAATACTGAAGTTTGGGGGGGAAAGCAAGCCTTGTAGTGAGATGCACAGTGGGCACATATTGACTGGCTGCACCCATCCCAATGTGCCACCAATACCTGGGCAGAGCATGCCACTCAAGGTGTACCCATTACCCATGGGGATAAATGGCAGGATCCTGGGTAAGAGGAACGGCTGAAGGAGGTCTTATCTCCAAGGTCAGCTTGGAATCAAGGAGCTCTCACATTTTCTCCCTTCTGCAACCAGCCACGGGGAGGGGGCTCCCCAAAACCTAGAGGCAGAGACAGCATGCTCCAAGGGCTGGGAGCTGCTGAAGCAAGGAGCACAACCCAGACAAATGGGAGCTTTACCAACTGCTCGCTGGAAACCGCCAGCCGGAGGAGCACCAGCCAATGGTTCTGACGCGGAAGGCCTTCTGTTTCCACGCAGCGTATGCTATTTCCACCTGCTTACGGAAAGGGAAACTGGGGGCACAGAGAATGCGATTTCACATCGTTTGGCCTTGCTCATCATTTCCTCAGATGCGTTGCCTCAGCCTTTGCATCAAAAAGCTGGCTGTCCTTTTGCATGAAAAGGCACCTGTTGCCCATCAAGGGGGCTATGATCAGTGGCACGCTTGGCCCAGTGTCCCCGAAGTGTGCCAAGAGAGCCTCAGAACACCAGCATCCTGCCAGATGGTCTGCTAAACTGTCTCTGAGGGGAAGCCGGGATGGCTCAGTGGGTTAAGCGCTCACTTTGCAGCACCAGGGACCGGGGATCGAGTCCCGGCCCCGATCCATGTGGACCCATGTGCTGAACTGGGGAGTACTCCAGTTCAGTTCTCTGTCTGCCTCTATCTCTGTCTCTGTCTCTCTCTCTCTCTCACTCACTCTCTGTCAAAAACAATAAAAAAATGTCTCTGAGGGCGAAAGTCTCTGGAAAAGGCTCAGCCCCACTTTCTCTGTGGCAGTGGGATTTCAGAGAGGCTGAGATGCTGACGCGTGGGAAGCATCTACAGAGGAGAAGGAAGTGTGCTCTCCAAGTTCAGGCATCAGAGCGCCCCTGGGCCCTGCTGTTTTCTCTAAGAGGCCCCATGAACAGGCTTGCTGCCCTGCGGTTCCATAGAGCGTTTTCAGATGGAGGGAGACTGCAGGATAGAGGAACACAGCCTCCCTGTGCAAAGGGCCGCCCTTAGCAGGTGTGCACACCTGGACTCGGGGAGTGGACTGAGCCTGGCTGTTCTCCAGTCCGCCTCCTCACCAATCCATTCCCAGCTGCCTGGATGTGCCTGAAGAACAGATATCATGACAGACCCTTGTGTGCCAAATTCAATTCTCTCGGAATCCATTCTGACAGTAACAGTAAGAGCTAGTGACCCACGTATCGGGCAGGGTAGGAATCTGTAAGAAAAGCTATGGTGTGAGTCATATCTGCCACATTCAGGGGGACACTTCAACCCGTGGCAAGAAGAGACTCAGGGGTGAACGCTCACAGTTCTCGGAGTGGAGCAGAAGAGAACATGTAGGATGCAGAGGGTGGACTCCACAGGAGAAAAGCCAGAATTCAAACCAGAGCAGCCCATGTATCTGCCCACCCCACTGGCTTACTCCACGTGGATGGATCAGGTGGGCTCCGAAGTGGGAGGAGCCTGCAAAGCCAGGGGGTTCTGCATCTTATGGTTGCATCGCTGGACGCAGAACTTCCCTGCTGACTCTCTGACTCCAGCAGCTTCCCGGGGCTCCATTTGAGTTCGCAGATAATTGGTTATGTCCGCAAATGTAACGCCACAGCAACTGAGCTTCTACCCATCCGCAGAGCAGCTGGAAGTAGCGCGCGTCCGTCTCCCCTGACTTCATCATTGTGTCCTCTTCTCCTGCTGCCTCCTCTGTCTCTGACTTACGGACCGAACTCTGGGACCTTTCATCCTGGAGGTCAGTGCGAAGACTGTCACGGCAGTGTGCTTGTAGTTGTCCACCGCCAGGAAACCAGCGGGCAGGGAGCGAGAGGCAGCACGCGTCCCCGCGCCCTCCTCCCTGGCTTGGCTTGGAGGCTGCTATGGATCAAATGGGGTCCTCTCAAAACTCATACGTTACAGTCCTAACCCCTGGAACCTCAGAATGTGAGCTTATCTGGAGATAGGCTTTCTACAGAGGTGACCAAGGGAAAGTAGTGTCATCAGGATGGGCCCCAATCCAGTGTGACTGGCGTCCTTATGAGCAGGGGAGAGGTCAGCACAGACAAGTACAGGGGGAAGACGATGTGGAGAGACACAGGGAGAAGATGACCATCTACCAGCCAAGGAGAGGGGCCAGGAACAGGGCCTTCCCTCCCGGCCCTCAGAAGGGACCACGCTGCCAGCACCTTGATCTTGGACTGGCCTTCCTGAGCCTCCCCAGCACTCTGGACTTCATTCCTCAGGCAGGAGCCTTGTGTCTGGGGGGGATTCAGGGTGCACTGGTGTGCTGTGTGGGCACAAGGGGGACAAGAAAGGGACAGCACCTACAGACCATCAGGCACAGAGCACGTATGTGATACCATGGGTGATACGCCTGGTGTAAAAAACAAAAAATAAACCAGGATTCGTGTGAGTCTGTGTTTCTGTGGAGACAGGTGGCTGGGCTGTTCTATCTCCCTTTTCCAAGACTTTTTAGTGAAGGATCTGGAACCAAGGCAGGAGCTTGTTTAGCATTTCGTGGGATGCGCTCTCCCCACTTGGCTGGCTTCCTCGGCCTCCCCAGCCACGTGAGCCGCGTACCCCAATCTCTTAGGCTTATGAAGCCCTCCCCTGGAGGATCTGGGAAAGAGAGGCCAACGGTCACTTTCCCAACTCGAATTAGCCAAGAACTGGCTGTCATTTCAACCCTTCAGCATCCGTTTTCTGGAGATTGCCCTGTCCCTGGAAAGCCCTCACGTCCAGCACCCCCCTGCCAGGTGGAGCAGCGTGCTGAGAGAAGCCAACGGCCCTGGGTACTCTTGCTGTCCACTAGTCACCTAAAGGTTGACTTCTGTGCCAAAGACACAGAAGAGCCACTGAAGGATCTTAGACCCAAGAATGGTAAGGCTGGGTTCTTTTGAGACTCTAACAAGTTATTCAGTTTGGAGACAGAGCAAGAATTCCAGAGAAGGTGTTGAGGGGTGGAGTGGGGGCAGTATTTTTTCTACTAAGTTCACATCCCCGAGTTTTTTACATATTCCTACACACATGTGTGCTTACAATACTCCTGTTGCCTTTACATGGATACTGTTCCCTGGATTGGCTGGTGGCCTAAAACGGCCCAACCTATAGCTCATGACACACACAACTGTCAGATTAAGCCCCCTGAAGTGCGGCTCCCACCAGACCATCTCTCTCTCCGCTCAGGAACCCTCCACACTTTTCAATCACCCTAAAGAAGCAATTCCAGCCTCTGTCACCAGCGAACACCCACAAGACCCCTTGACTTCTTCCATTCTTCCTTCTCCATCTTGGTGGTCAAAGTATGTTCCTCACTTTTCCTGGGGTCTGGGCTCTGATCCCCAAGTCCTTTCAATTCCCATCCCCTCTGCCTGTGAGTCTCCTTCCAAACCCACCTTCTCACATCCGCATTCCAGCACCCTGGGCCCAGCTGAAGTGGCAGCCCTCCCAGGAAGTGTGCCCCAATCCCCCCAATCAGTGGTGGGATTGTCCACCTCTAGCCCCTCTCATTCTGCCCTTAAAATCACTGCATTATATTAAAATTGCTGGTGAAGAGGTTATCAGCCCTCTATTTGCCTGTGAATAGCTGGCAGACAATAAGCCAACCTTATCTTCCCTGCTTCATTAACAGAACCTTTTGCACAAAAGACTTTTAATAACGTGGATCTTTGAGTGTGGTACACTCAGGCTTTTATTTCATTTTAACTCCAAATTCTCTTCTCTTACAGTGTCTCACGGTTAAACATCTTTTTTTTTTTCTTTTTTTTTTAACACCATTGGACATCTTGACGTTCTTCTGGAATAATTCCCATGATTGTCACGGCCCACAACCCACACCCATGAAAACCAGAAACTACAGATCTGACCCAAATCCACATTTATTGCCAGACAGTGACAGGGTCATGCCATTGGTTTTCTTAAAGGTGGTTTAGTGCACAGCTGCAAGTGGTTCAACGTAGCCCTCTTTGACTCACCAGCAATTAAAACCACACCCCAGAATTAGACTCTTGGACAGATATACTTCTTGACCTTTACCTGAGGCAATAATGCAGACCCCCTTGTTTCTATCAGGCTGGGCACACATACATTTTAAATAAATGTTTCCTGAATTGAGCGGGTCTAGATAGAAGTCAAAGGAAGGGAGGTTAAACAGCACTCTGAGCACCAAATGTGAGTCCCATTCTGTGGACAGGAAAGAATGTCTGGGGACCCCGCAAAGAATCAGTGTTCTGGGTGATGGGATGTGCTGGAGAGTCTGACAATTCTGATCTGTGGTGAGGAAAAGAGAACTTCTCTCATGGGGGAGCTCCCATTTCAATCTCTCCGCAGTGAGGTGGAGACAAAATGAGGCATAGAAATGTGGATGTTGTTTTGATCAATTTAGCCTCCTACCAAATTATAAAATCCATACTTATTTCCCAGCCTAAAGGCCTCAGCATGGGTGGCTGGCTCTGATTGTCACTGTTTTCCAAGCCCCAGGCTCAGCAGTGGAATACAAGGAACAGAGGAGGAGCATAGGGCTTTGCAGTCATAGGGCCGGAAAGCTGATCCTCATGCCCAAGCCTCCCAAATGTTCATCCATCTCTCTCTTTGCCTCCGAACTCTTATATGCATCAACCCTGTAACTGGTACTTGCACTTGGCCTTCAAATAGGCCCGTTAAGTGAAATGATTCCTAAGCCAACCCTTTGCTCTTCACCGCTCAGTGAACTCCCCGGTCCCCAGGCTTCCAGCTCTCACAGGTCTCCAGAGTTTGAAGCTTATCCTTCTTTCTCTCTCACCCTTCCACCCCGTCCATCATCTTCTTTCAGACCCTATTTCATAACCAGCTTAACGAGGACTAGTCCCCCTTTCTCAATGTAAAGACTAGATATAATATACATAGAACACCCGGCGCATAGAAAGTGCTCACAGGACAACCAGTGGGCATTACTGTGCTCCCACTCACTAAACGAAGCCCCCATTCTCTGAACAGATGTGGGCTCTGAATCCATGCAGTAAAAATGGATTGGACAGCGGCATGCCTGAGAGTCTAGGTCTAGAGGAGACAAATGCTCGAGGCTTCAGGGTGAGTGTGTAAGAGGCTGAGGGTGAGAGCAGCAATGCGTGAAATGAGAGCGCTCTCATTTCCGTGGGCTCCAAAGTGGCTCTCTAATAAGCTATGATCATAGCAGGTAAAGAAGAGGAAGGGGAAAATAAAAAAAAAAGAAAATTGCACAAATGCGCAATTCAATTGAAAGGCATTTTGCTGCAGTTATACAATTTCAAGTTCAGGATCAGGCCTCATGCCTATTTTCATCTCTGATAACTAATACCTTCGTTTGCTGCTAGATGCAACTATTACAGAGAAAACAAAATTCAATTCACCTACATTTGTCAGCAGTGCTTTGTGTCTGCTCCACAAAGGCAGGAGATTGAAATGAAAGATGTCTCATTGAATTTTAATTTTGAGGGAATGTGGCCAGTTACTGGCCCTTCCTTGCAAGCACCGCCAGCCGGTGCTGGGTATTCAGCGTGCAATCCAGGTGTAAGGCATCAAGACACATTCAGTTTAGACACAGCCACACCCTGGCCCCGCCCCTTGACATACTGATACTCAAGATGTTTAGCCTTGCTCATGTGTGACTTGTTGAAGCTGATGTTCACCCAGAGTGACTCGAAGAACCCCCGAGGTCTCAAAGAAGCGATTGCTCTCCACCGGGACAGCTCCTGACCACCCCCAGCTCTTGCTGGCGTCTTCATTCGATAACATACTCTATCACATTAGTTCGCTGTAGTACACCGGAAAGACCGCTCTCCTTTTCCTTGGCTTCTCCCTCATGGCAAGGGTGAAGTGTGCACCAGGGGACCGATCTGCTGAGAACGATGAAATAATAGGGAGTGGGTGGAAGCTTCGATGGGCAGGGCCTCTCTTTCATCTTGTCTGGAAAAAGTCAGGAACAAGAACCTGAAGCTAGGAGATCTAAATTTCGATCTTTGCTTTGCCCAGGGCCTGGCCCAGGATCGTGGGGAGAGACTTTTCATCTTCCTAGGCATGGTTGGCACTGGGCTCTCCATTTCTGCCTGTTATTTCTTTTTTCTTTATTTTTTAATTGTTTTTGACAGAGAGAGAGAGAAAGAGAGAGAGAGAGAGAGAGAGAGATACAGAGACAGAGAGAGAACTGAACTGGGGGAGCTCCCAGTTCAGCATATGGTTCCGCACGGGCCGGGGCCGGGATTCGATCCTCGGTCTCCGGCGCTGCAAAGTGAGCGCCCAACCCACTGAGCCATCCCGGCTTCCCATTGGTCATTTCTTGTGCATGAGAAACTCTTCACTTTATGAGTCGGGGCAGCCTCTCAATGCAGAAGGTGAAAATGAAAGAAACCCCGTTTTCGTCGCCCATGCACCTCAAGTGAGATCTATAAGCCGCCTATGCCTGCGTGAAATGGGGAGGTGTTGACACGAAGGTTTGGGGGTACAGATCTTATTCTGGCAGTCAGTGGCTCTAGTACTGAGGGCCACATTGAGCTTTTGGAGACTGCGGTGACAGAGGGGGCCCCGGAGGCCCTGTGTTGGTGGCTGGTGGTATGATTTCGACCATGACCCTGGGTGTTACCCAGACTCCTCTGTTCTTATTATTTCTTGGTTCCTCTTCTTCCCTCCTTTCGTTTCTTTCTTTTCCACTTGTAAAATATACACCTCTGCCCAGCTTAATAAAATCTTAGCCTTTTCCTAAGAAATAAAATATTGCAGATAAATCTGAAGCTTCTGTGTAATCTTCTCTGATCTCATTTTCTTCTCTGGCTTCAGAGGTAAGCTCTACCCTGTACATAATAATTAGCATCCAAAGACATTTTTTAGTATGTAAAATTTACTAATTTAATAAATTGCACATATGCATGTACACACACAAAAAAAACTCATATTTTGTGGGTGACTTCTGCTCCACAAAAATATGGCAAGAGTAGATATTCTGAGAAACTCTCTTGTTACCAATACCTAGCACAAAGATGCTTCTCATTAAATAGATGATCTCACAAAACAGTAAGAGAAATCAGTAAACTGAGTAAAGCAGATTGTCCTCCCTAATGTGGGTGGGCCTCACCCAACCAATTGAAGATCTGAATAGAACAAAAACACTAAGGAAAAAGGACCTTGGCCTGTCTGACTACCTGAGTGGGGACATCAGCCTCCCCCTGCTCTTGGACAGGCACTTACCACCACCTAGTCTCCTGGCTCTCGGGCCTTTGGACTCGAACTAGACCTATCTACCAGCTCTCCTGGGTCTCCAGTTTGCTGACTGAGATGTTAGGACTTTCCAGCCTCCATAGTCACATGATTCAATTCCTTATAACAAATCTCTTGATGACAGATAATTGATTGATAGATAGATAGATAGATAGATAGATAGATAATTGCATTGGTTCTGTTTCTCTGGAGAACCCTGATACAGATCTGGGTACCAGAAGAGTGGTTTCGGAAGAACAGAATTTTAAAGATGTTTCCTGAATTGGTTCTGGGGTTTCTAGAATCAGCTCTCTATGCTGATCAGTTTAAAGACACAAGTGACTGTTCCCAGCAGTAAAGAGAGCGCTGGCTGTCCACGGAGGATGTGGAGATACACAAAACATCAGCGTCGACTACTCCTAACCAACCACTTACAAGAAGCTCGGGGCTAGGTGACCGAGTATACACATGGGACTTTCTAACATTTCTGACTGCCTAATGAATGACAAGACTGGCTGCTTCCTCCTAATGTCTGTCACTAGATGACGTGGGAAAGAAAGAGAGGAGCTCGGGAATTCAACTCCCCAGCTCAAACACCACATAAATGAGAATCCCAACAAATACACGTTGTGAGAGGAGGGGAGGACAGACGGTGCTTGTGGAACCGTCCCGTTCAGGCTCTGAGGCATGATGGGATGGAGGAGCGGGGCTGAGAGCACATGGTGTGAGATGAAAGTGATACGACTGGAGCAACACTTAGGCGAGGATCTGTGAACCGCCTGTGGGGACCAGGGACCCAGCATCAGAGAGCTCGCCGGCTCCCTTGTACTGTCTTCAATGTCCTTGCTTTGTTTTTGATGATTCAATGAAATAAAGTATGTAAAGCCCTGAGCTTCAAGAGAACAGCATATTTTTTTTTCCCTGAGAAAAAAATAGGGATAGATGAAGGAGGAGGAGGCAAAAAGGAGGCTGAAGCATTTGGGGGTGGGGGGTGGGGGGATCTGGGCAGATTCAGAAACAGTTGTCTCAGTTCCAAGAAGACAATGTGCTTCTTGGAAGTCATGTCTTACCTTCTGGAAAGGGGGTGGGGGCATGGGGAATCAATAACAAAACAAAACAAAACTGAACCCTTGTTCAAATATTATTCTTATAAAGTAATATCAGCTCAGGGAAGAAAATTTTCAAAGTAAAGGAAATTAGAGATAGAAAAATCAGCCATAGACTCAGCACCCAAAGAAATGTACTGCTGGTAACATTTCAGGGTCTCTCTTTTCAGATAAAGAATGAAATTTTTAGGGATGTGAAATGCTGTCAACCTACAGAAAGCTGTGACCTCGGGGGACGCTGAGGAGAGCAGGAACCGCATCCTGCTTCCTAATTGCTGTCACACTGAAAACCATCCCCCTATCCCTTGGTCTGGGGCAGCAGAGCTGGGGAGCCCAGCACCTTCCCCAAGCCCTGGGGCACAGCCTCCCAGAAGCCCCCCAGGACTGGGCTCCAGGAGTCTGAGGGTGGGAGGAGCTTGGGCCTGAGACTCCCTGGTTTCTCGGGACCTGCAGCAGGGCCGAGCCTTTGCTCCGTCTCACATTTCTGGCCTGGAATGCATCCAAGTCAAGCATGAGGGACACAGCTTGGCTTCCAGGCTGCAGGCCAGGTGCGGGGGCAGGGCACAGCCCACAGGGAGATGTGCTTATAAACAGCGTGTGGGAGCTCCTGTCACCAGAGCCAGCCCTGTGTCCCCCTGCCTGGGCAAGATCAGCAGTGGCCAGTGCTTTTATGTGCCACCCGGAGCCAGCACTGTCCCAAGGCAGCCTGCAGCCATGCCCTCCAAGCAGAGGATGTCTAGAGCTTCCAGGCTCCCTGGGGGGAGGGAAGCCCGATGAGCCACTCTGGCCTCCAGGAAGTCGTGTGACCAGAAGGGACAGAGGTGTGGGCGAGGGACGGGAGTGGGAACGAGGAGTTCGCTCTCCAGCAGGCTGCGGGCACCAGGGTAGCGCTTCTCCTGTTGGGGCAGTGCTCTGTGAACCTCGGTTATGTGGTGGCCACCTTTCTGTCCATGGAGTCCCACTCAGAAGGGGACTGCTGATGACAAGGACAGTGGACAGCAGGACCCTCACCAAGTCTCTCTCTGGGTCTGTTTCCTATCTGAGAAATAGGAAGGGGGCTCTGCGCTAGTGACCATGGTGCCTTTTATTATCAAGGCTTCACTGATGGCCACGTGGGGGGGATTTGCCCATGATCTCGGCTAACTTCCTGGCGACCCTGTGGGACTTGAGGCCAGAGACCACACTTCCCGTACATGCGATTTACAAAATGAGGACAGTTTCTACCTCCCCAGAGTAACATGTGACACTGCATAATCAGGGGTGTCCAACCTTTCGGCTTCCCTGGGCCACACTGGAAGAATTGCCTTGGGTCACACATAAAATACACTAATAGTAGCTGACAAGCTTTAAAAAATTAAAAAATTAAAAATCTCAATATGTTTTAAGAAAACATACGAATTCGTGTTGGGTCTCATTTAAAGCCATCTGGGCTGCATGAGACCTGCAGGCCATGGGTTGGACAAGATTGGAATAAGGCTCTTTGTGGAAAGAAATGTGGGCCATTTGGCCTCAGAAATATTTTCTTTTTCCCCAAAGAAGGCCTGAGCTATCCCTGTCACACTCTTAGGCTGTAACTCCCACGTCTGCTGTCCACTTGTACAAGGTTGCAGGGGTTCCTGGGTGTTTTGGCCTTTGGGTCCATCTGAAAACCTTCCCAGGAGGGAGAGTTGCTGCCATTGGCGTCCCAGCCACCGGAGGGCCACGGGCAGCCGTCCTCCGCGTTAGTCATTTTACACTTTCTAGGAGCCGCACTTTTTTAAAAAGTAAGAAGGAAGAGATGGCATTAAGGTAACTAGCACCTATTTAACCCAACGCATTCAAAATACTATTTCAACACACAATAAATATAAAAGACATAACTGAGTTTTGTTTCTCCTTTTATTTTCATCCTAAATTTCCAAAACCTAAAATCTAGGATGTTCTTACCATTAGGAACCATCTCAATTCAGATGGTAAATCTGTAGTAGAAAACCCCATTGGTAGTTTCATTTCTCTCGGAGCCACGCATTTAGTGACTTCTCAGAACTCAGAATACAGACCCACAGTTCAGGCTGCAAGAACCAGATTGAACTAGCATGGTCCCCCACCTTCCTGGGAGCCCCTCTGGGCCTGGCATTTGCTCACCTCTTACCTCCTGTCCTGAGCTCCCTTCCTGTTCCTCTCCACCTACTCAAAGCTCCCATGTGCTTCAGACCCACATACATCTGCCTCCTCTACGGCATCTTCTGCACCTGCTTGGTCTTCACACATCAGGGATGCTCACCTCCCCCCCCCCCACCTCCCCATACACTTCTCATTTCTTCAGCCCTGAGAACACACTGTCTCCTATTTGCACCATGCATTTTCCCTTCCAACAATACTCTGTGAAAACCGGAACCTGTTTAGAGCTTCACTTTATCTCCTGAGGGACCTGCAACATCTCAAATCCTCACCAGCTCCTCACATGTGCCCGATGGGGCAGACAACCTATGTGAAGTGTTGACTGAGACTCAGTCTCTATTCTTGAAGGAGATCACAGTCCAGCCAAACGCCTTGCCCCAGAGAACATGGGTATTAACAGTAATGCACTTCGACAGTGCTTGGGGGTTTAAAATGCATTTCTGTGCACCAGTTTGACAACCCTCAGCTGACATAACCCTCACCTCTCAAAGGGATTTCCCCGACATGCTCTTTCTCAGACCCTTATTTTTTTTCCCACAGAACTTACCATGATTTCACGTTATTTTTTTTCTTCTATCTCTCTCCCCACAAGAATATAAGTCCATTAGGACAAGGGGCATCCATGTCTCCCTCTACGTGCACTACACCCCATCCGCAGAAAGCACCCAGCGCATCAGGGATGAGTGGATGAATGAGTTCATTAATAAGCTCTGGGCAAGACTTTTTCTAAATTGACTCTATTCAATAGAAATCATGTGAGCTATGTTTGTTATCTAAAATTTTCTAGTAGTTATGCTTTAAAAATGTAAAAGAAAGCAGGGGAAATTAATGTTACTCTATTCTATTTAACCTGATTATTTCAACATACAATAACTATACAAAAGATCACTGAGATTTTTTTTTTTAACCTTAAATTTTCATCCTATATTTTAGGTCATCCTATATTTTAGAAACCCAGAGTGCCCTGTACAATTACAGCACATCTCAGTTTCAGGCGGCAAATTTTTATTGAAACACCTGATCTATATTTAAACATCATAAATGTACAGCTGAGCATGTAGATTCGCATACCCAAGTTGTTCCAAACACGCTGAAAAAGTTTTCCAATTACTGAATCAAGTAATGGTTTTTAAATTTAAATTAAGGGTAAGGGGAGAGGTGGGTAGGAGAGACTGGAGAAGAGTAGGGAGGGGAAATCAAACATACGGTGATGGAAAGTGAGCTGATTCTGGGTGGCGACCACATAATGCAATGTGTAGACAATGTAAAGGAGAACTGTACACCTGAAAACAATGTAATTGATATCAATCAATGTCACTCCAATAAATTTAACAATAAAAAAATTAATTAATTTTTTTTTTTAAGGACATAAGCAAACCCTCATACACTGCTGGTGGGAATGTAAATTGGTACAACCACTGTGGAAGGCAGTGTGGAGATTCCTCAAAAAACTAGGAATGGAATTGCCATATGACCCAGCCATCCCTCTCCCGGGTATCTACCCAAAAAACCTGAAAACCTTAATCCGCAAAGATAAATTATATGTACCCCAATGTTCATCGCAGCACTGTTCATGGTCGCCAAGTCATGGAATCAACCAAAGTGTCCTCTGATAGATGACTGGATAAAGAAGTTGTGGTACATTCATACAATGGAATACTACTCACCAATAAGAAAAGATGAAATACATCAATTTGTGACAACATAGGCGGATGCTGAAAACATCTTATTAAGCGAAATAAGTCAGACTGAAAGAATCAAGAAACATATGAGCTCACTTATAGGTGGAATATAAAACTGAAAGGAACATGGACACAGTAAATTTAAATTACTTCTAATGACAGAAAACAGGAAACCCAGCCCCTCCACCTCCTCAGTCCTTGGTGGGGCAGCCTAAGTCTAGGTGACGCAGGACAGCCTTGGCTGATGGTATGGTTGCTGTGCTCACGATTGTCCAGCGGGTCCTCATCACACTCAGGGTCAAAGTCAAGCCCTGACAATGGTCCACGAGACCCTTCATGTCTGCCCGCCCTGCCTCCACTGCCATCCTCATCGCTGGCTTCTCTCCTCCTCACTGACTCTCTGGCCACCTGGCCATCTCATGGTCTCAGACTCTCCAAACCCACTGTCACCCCCAGTCCTTTGCCCGGACACTCCCAGCCCCTCTTCCAATATCCTCAGGGCTGCTCCCACACTTCCTGAGGTCTTCGCTCAAATACCACCTCCTCCGTAAGGCCTGGCCGCTCCACTCTAAGTGCATGCCTCCTGCCCCTCTGATGCTTCAGCTCCTTCTTCCCCAAATTGTTCCTCTCCTTGGCTGTTCCGCTCCTTGGCTGTCAGCTGTCACTCTCGGACAAACTGCACTTTGGGTTGATTGTTTGTTTGTTTGTTTTTTGAGATGTTTACTATCTCACCTCCTTCCCCAATAGAATGGAAGTGCTATGAAGGCAAAATTGTCGTCTGTTCTGCTCACTGCCAGGTTCCCAGCCCTCAGCATTTCATTTGTTGAATGAATGAATGAATTGAACAAATGAGTAAAGAGACATACATTTGTGTCACATGGTGATATTATTATCTTCATCTTACAGACACAGAAATAAGATCCAGGCAGTGAGCTGAAGAGACTAGAGGCAAAGAAATAGGAAATAGTCCAAATAACTAGAATGCAGGCTTTATTTCAAATGCCACATAACTCTCATCATGGGTACTGCCTTCAAAACTTGCTCCTTGTCAGATACTTTCAGGAAGATAATTAGAATCCTACAGAATGCTCAAAAAACACAAATGCTTCAGACACCAGGTCAGCCAGCCAGTTAATGACTGTGAAGTAACCATATGTGGGTCAGATCCATGCTCTGGGTTCTGTACATTCCAAACACATGCTTTGTTGTCATGAAGCTGAAGCCTGGGACAGACTTTGCTGTCTATGGAATCTCTGTGCCCACTATGGCTGCTCCTGGTTGCTTCCTGTAACAGGTGTGGTAGGGGCAGCTGCCCCACCCACCCTTCCCTTCAATCGTACTAGCTCAAATCTCACATGTATAGTCAAACAATTACAACTATAAATATTTGTGTGGATGACAAGTTTCCTTTTTGCTCTAATAGGGACCATCAAAAGGCTGTTTAATATAAAGCAATTAACTGCCAATTACTAGATGCCAGTTTTTAACACACATTATGAAATTTAATCCCCACCCAGCCCTATAAGCTAACTATTACCATCATGCCCATTTGACAGATGAGGAAACTGAGACTCAGAGAAGGAATTAAGGTCTAGTCAGAGCATTAGTAGTAAGTGACAGGATCAGCCTGTAAGTCCAGGCTGATCTGTCTGCTGCTCTATCAGCAGTAAACTTCTTCACCACCCTGCAAGCTCTTAGAAACCCATAATTAAAACAGCTCCCGGAAACAAGATGGAATTAGTCTAAGCAGCCAAGTTAAACCCCATTTATTTTCTAAATAAACTCATAAATTTATTTGCAAGTGTGTAGAATCTTGCCTCAACTTTGTTTAATGGAATAACAACTCAGGAAAGTAGAAATGTAGCTCCAAAGACCTTTTATTAACATTTTTCTCTATATAAATCTACCCATGCATCAAGTTAATGATAACAAATCATTAGTAAGAAAACACCTTCCTGAATCTGCACACTTAGGTGCTGACCTTGGGATCCATAAGTCTGGCATAAATGTGTTGCCATCCCTTCCCTTTGCATCAACTGTGACAACCTGGGTGAGACTAATTCAGCCCAGGCGCTGTGTTGACAATCATTTGTTTTTAAGTGACATGCATATTTCATATTCTCAATGCACAATCGACCTGCTTAAGTACTGTCATTAATATTCACAATGTGGCCGTGACAGAGAGAAGTGAGTTGACAGGGCCATCCGGATTTTGAGTTTTTCAAGGAAAAAACAAAAAACTGGAGGTTACTTAGTAAAGACCCTCTTGATAGCATATAACAAAAAAAATAAAAACCCTTCAAACAAGCTTAAGTGGGGAAAAGGGAAATGCATGGGAGTGATACACTCATAGCTCAAAAACAGGCAACACAGCCAGGCCTCAGCTCACTGAAAGGAGAAATATATGACCAGTCAGGAACACAGGCTTCTATATCCCCCATCTTTGCGGCTTCCTAAATAATGCCTACGACTCCTCTCCCTCTCCCTTGCCCTCTCCCTCTCTCCCTTCGCTCCATCTGCTCACACACAGAATGGCTGCCTGAGCACTGAGTTTCTGTGTCTGCAGTTTGAGCAACATTCTAACCACTGCTAAGTCCACATTTTTAGAGAATAAGTTGAGGAGGCCGACTTCTGTCCATGTGACCTCCCATGGTCCCAGGAGGTAGCATCCAGAGGCTACCTGTGGGGTAAGGTCCACATGAAACACATGTTGGGACCATGGGTGGATTCATACCAGGAAACTCTTAGTCAACGACAATTTTCTCAAACATTGATTCTGTGTCTTAGTACAAATTTATTCAATAAACACTAATTGAATGCCCACCAAGTGCCAAGCAATCAGCCATACCCAAAGGGACATGCAATCTAGAAAGAAAGACTAGCAGGGAGTGAACACAACAAAAATCACCGGATGTTATAGGGCGAACGTATAATTCAGCCCAAGGGGCGGAGGGTGGGGCGAGCGGAGTGAGGTTAGATATTTCCCAGAGGAGGGAAGGCAGACCTGAGATCTAGAAGATGAATAAGAAGTAACTAAGCTAAAAAAAAAAAGAGCAGAACAGGTAATGGTGGACAAAAGGAAGGCTGATGCACACATACCAAGTTGCCAGGAAGCAAGAATGTGGGAGAAACACGGGGATGTTCAACTGGAGAGAGAGCAGAGGTCCCATCCTAAAGAAGCTTGCGTGCCAAGCTAAGGGAACTTGGAAATACTTTAATAATTCTAAACGTTAACTCAGTAGAACCAAGATAGCCTGCCAAGAAGTAAGCTGATGAATGTTCATATTTCATATCACCCTCTTGGAGATTCACCATTCACAGCAGCATATTAAAGGCTCTGAGAAGTCCTGTAAGAAACACATGCACACACGCGCGCATGCACGAATACCTGGTTAACCTTGTTTAACCCAGGGTATGAATCTGGGTCCCAGCCCTCATGCTACGAAACACTAATGCGGTGTGAGAGAGACTGCTGTGAGGCAGTGGGAAGCCTATCAGGGGACTTTAAAAAGCAGAATGCAGTGAGTCCATCTTAGAAACCATCTACTACCTGCTAGAGATAATGGAGCTGAGGAGTGGAAGCCAAGGTACTAGGAGACTTGTTCGGGGCTGCTGCAATTATCCGAGAGAGATGATGCGGACCCAGTTGGAGGCAGTGGCCGTGGGGGTGCTGCCACTGGCAGCAGTCATGGCTGCCTAACGTCCTGATACAGGGGCTGTCCCATGGCAGGCTTCTTTTAGGACGATGCAAAATGAGCATGAGACCGCACCTTACTATGGGAGCCAAGAACAGGAGCACCAGCAGAGGGCAGGGCCACTAGCCAGTGACTGCAGCTCTCAGGCTTCTAAAGGATCCGCCTTGAAAATGCCCCTTTGCTGTGGCATCTGCCCTCCAGGAAGGACTGCCCTGAGCCAGGACCCAGGCCCACCAGCAGGGTCTACAGACCAATCCAGGTGCACGCAGAGGTTGCCTCAGCAATCATAGAGGGGTCTGAAGGCCAAGTGGCAGAGGTTACCCCTTCTTCCTCATGCACGCTTTAACTCAGCACCTACTATGTGCTAAGTGTAGCCTGGCACTTAACATTTTTCATTTCCAGCGGATTAGTCCTCTGTTGCTAGATAACAAACCATTCGCCAAACTCAGTGGCTTCCAACAACGATTCTCATGATTCCATGGGTTGGCTGGGCTCATTGGCTGGGTCTTTTCTCCACATGGTGTCAACAAGGGTCAGTGTCCCCTGGGGGCTGATGGGGGCCGGGTCAGCCGTGATGATCGCTCCATGTAGCTGGCAGCTGGAGCTGGCTGGGAGCTGGGAGCTCATCTGGAGCTCTTTCCCAGGAGGCTTCAGTTCTCCGCCGTGCAGCCTCCTCAGACGGCAGCTGGGTTCCATGAACACAAATGCCAACTCACAAGTGTTATGTTAAGACCTGCTGTGTCATGCTTGTCAAAGGCCCATGGGCCAAGGCACATCACATAGTCAAGCCTACGTGAGAGGGAACTACACAGGCCGTGAGTACTGGGATCGGGTTCTTTGGAGTCAACAATGAACAACATCCCACACTTTGTAAACGATGTACAGCGTTTACAGTAAACCCTATGATGCATTTCTGTATCTATCTGCTTTCTTGTAATACCAAATAGAGACCTAGTTGGAAATGGGTTCTCAAGAGAAACCAAGACCAAATGCACACCTGTAGAGAAATATTTTGTGAATCGTTTTATAAAGCACACCTTTGGAGGACGGTAAGGCCTGCCTCATCTTTTCTTAGATGTGTGAGTTAGTAAAACATTTGTGCCTGTTTCCTCATCTGAGAAACGGACATAATAGAAGCTGCCTTGCAGAACTACTGGGGAGATTTAAAATAGAGCAAGACATGTATGTATATAAAATAAATTGCCTCTCCAACATAACAAAGCAGACGTAATCAAGTCTTTTTTCCCCTTTCTAATCCTTATGCCTCTGTGTAAATTCATAATTTTACATCATTTTAATCAAAGTGTACATAAAATTGTATTTTAGTATTTATTTTGAACCAGTCCATGTTTCTACATAGGTTTGGCCCTTAGTCTTTTTAATTGCTGTGAAATATTCTATTACATTGATGCACTATAATTCATGTAACCCTTCTCTGGTTTTTGTGCATTTAACTTCGTGTTTTGACTTTTGTAAATGACACTGACACCTGTATTTGAATTGTTCCTCTTGTAGTATTTCTTATAACTGATGTTCTAAGGTAAAAGTATGTAAAATTGTTTATGACTCAGTAGGCACTGCTACACGTGCCTGTTCCGAGCCAATGTCACAAACACTGGATTTGTATAATTTCCTTTGTCAGTTTTTGTTTCGATTTTTCTTGCCAGGGCTGAAATCTATGCTTGCCTTCTGCGTACGTGCCCAGTTGTCTGTACTAGGTCACGCAGCTACAATATGAGAGCTTGCCATGTGCATGCACTGTGATCAATATTTTTTCCAGAGATTTTTAAAGATGTATAAAGTAGCTATTGCGATTTCCATTTTTAACGACAAACTGAGACTCGGAGACTTTGAGTACTGAAGGAGTCTGGTCAAGTCTGAAGCAAATGCTCATTTTATTTTTTTTTTTATTTTTTTAAGCAGCGAAGCACACATTTTCCTCTTCCCTGAGAAGTTAGTAACTATTCACTCAGAAAATAATGTACTTATAGACGGCAATCATTTAAGATTGTGGACTAGAAGCCGGGGGGGCGCCCAGCGCTCAGACGTGGGAACAACACACGTGCGTTCACAGTCATTGGGACAACGTTGTAATTTCTGATACGATCGCCAAGGCTTATGCAGGAATCTAAAATATTCGTTGAACTGGGACTATGTGCAAGCTGCTGCTCCGCGTGCTGGAGGTTCAAGGAGGAGGAGAGGAAGTTGGGGGGAGCCAGTGGACGGGGTGCCTCATAACAGTGTCAGGCAGGGGCTCGTCGGAAGCCCTCCGCTACGGACAAAGCTGACACCACGTAAACTCACGTAAGAAGGCTCCGAAGGCTGGTGGGCATGAGGTCCATCCCTTGTGGGGAAAATAAAGTCTGTCTCATTGAGCTGGTCCAGGTGGCATGTCCCTGTCCCTAAGAGCCTTGCTGTGAGGACAGGCAAGAGCAAGAGGAGCTGTGGGGGCCCGAGGTCTGCTCTGTAAGGGCCTCTCTCACCGCTGAGTGCTGAGGCCTCAGGTGACCCCACCACCTGCCCAGGACCACGCCAGCTTGGGGACCACTCCGAGTTAAGTGCAGTTGTCAGGGCTTCCAAGGGGCTTAATTGCAGAACTAATTGGAGGAGAAGATAAAGTGGGATACAATTAGGTGCTAATTGGGAAGGCGTTTCTCTCAATCCATGTTCCCCCAAATCCCCTGGGCACCTAGTCAGCTAGAGCTTCCTCCACCCCACAGATTTCCATTCGGCAGCTCTGGGGAGGGACCAGACCCCTGGGAGTGACCCACGTCGTCACGGTGCCACTGTGCACATCCCTGAGTCATGGTTCCTGAAAGTGTGGCCAGACCAGCCATAACCACTCAGGGTTGTGGCATGCTCGTCACGCCCAGAAGCTGGGTCCCCATCCCAGACGGCCACGTCTGCCACTCTGCATCGCTCTGTGACAGGCCCCTGGTGATGCTCACGCACCCAGAGTTCGGGTTTGGGCACCGCTGCTCTGAATGAATCTTCCAGGAAAGTGATGACATCACAGCAAAGCAGAGTAGACACAGCTGCAGGGGACAATGTGAGGCCTCTCTGAGCCTCAGTTTCCCCATCTGTAAAAGGGAGGAAACAATTCCAGCCCCTCAGAGTTGCCGGGTGTAGACGGGGATGGGGCTGTTTATGCTCCAAACCGTGGCGGGTAGTCCGGGGCTGGGGGGCATGAGCACCCGGGTACGGGCTTCCTGAGAAGGGGGTTGAGACGGCCTTGAAGGGGACAATATTTTAGCAAGAAAAAGGCCCTCCATGGGGCACACCCGGGGGGCGTTCAGGGAGCTGTGGCAGAGGCAAAGATCCAGATTTAGAATGAACCTCAGACACTCCAGCCACAAGAAAAGGAGGAAGAAAAGGAGGAAGAAAAGAAGGATACTAGTGAACTAGAAAAGTCATGTCACATTGGATCCCGCCCAGGCGTGTGCCACACACGGGGACACGCTGTGGACGCCGCAGGTGGAAGTTTCCCTGCCTGCAGGTGGCATCTCCAGGCAGCTGCGCTGAGGACATGAGAACCGTTTGCCTGGGGCACACCGGCAGCCTTCACCTTCCTGGCTGCACTTCAGGTGCACACTCGTTCACCCTTCGTGAGCTGTGCCTTATTCTACAGGCTCAAATAACAGCCCCAGGGAGTGTGCCCATGTGCAGTGTGCCCGTCACCGTTCCTAAGTGCCGGTCACCCTTCAGCCTCCTCAAGATGCCACCCAGCTGACCTGGAATGTTGTTTGCCCAGTAGCTCTCCCATCAGACGTGAGCCTGTCACTTACTTGGCACCCACCTGCTGACCAATTAAAGTTACCTCTTGTCTTCATCCCTCTGGGACCTTCAGATGAAGACAGGAATGTGGATGGTGGTGGCTATTTTGTCCCTCTCTTGGGGGAGGTAGAGACAGGAAGACGTTATTTGGAGGGAGGGACTCCAAGACTGTGACAGTGAGACTGTCACAGAAATCCTGCAGAAACCCACGCCTCCAGTTGGGAGTGGCCCCCAAGCCAGCTTAGCATCGGCCCTGCTAGATGGTTAGGAGCCACCAGACTCAGAGCTGTCCCCCGGTCTTGATAACGGCTGTGCACCCAGCATGCCAAATGGTTTCGGGCACCTCGCAGACACTTGATAGGTTTAATCTCTATCATTTTCAACTCAAGTAACCCAATACTCCAGTCCTACCAGTGACCTTCCCGAACATCCCTTCAGGAGCATTTCCTGTCAGCCCCGAGGACCAGGGTCAATGTCTCGCTCCCACCTCGCACCTGGCGTGATTTAGAGGTGTTGTGCATGGTGGGCGGCCAGGTAGTCCCCACCTCCTCACACCTCAGCTGCGTGTGTGCCCAGTCCACACTGCCAGAAGTGAGGTGGGCAGCCTTGGAGATAGCCTCGGGGACAGCCCTGCACAGAGGGCATGTGCAAGGAGCCCCGGCTGCGCTGCATGGTCCCCCTGCCATTCCCAGGCTTTGGGGGAGCCCTACCCAGAAGAGCCGGCCGCAGACTAGAAATGCCCTTTCAAGTTATTAACAGCCAAGCTTCTGCTCAATGACCCTGATTCCAGCTTCTGAATTATTTTTATTTTGTTTTTGCTTTTTATTGGGTCTCCCACATCTGGCTTAAAAAAAAAAATGGATTTGGGTTTGACATTGAACCCAATCTCAAGGTAAGAACTCAGAAGTCTCTGCAGGGTCAGAGAGAGGTGTGGTCACATCTGTAGTGGAGCCCGCCTGTCCTCTGTCACTTCCCCAGCCTGGGAAGGAGATGACCGGCAGGTCCTCTGGGAAGCAGGTCCTGCTTCTGCTTACCCAGAGGTGGAGCAAGGCCGTGCCATGCTCATGCCTCCCGGGCACGGCCACTGCTGTAGCAGTCAGGAGCGGGCAGGTGCAGGGGGACTTGGCACAGAAACGGGCACAAACGTCCCTTCCCCAGCACAGGGGCCCTTGCTGAATGGAAGTGTCTCAGTGCCACCCAATGGAGCCCCTACAGTACCACACCCCCCCCCACACACACACACACCAAGGTCAGGTCCTCTCCCCAGACCCCCTCAGCCCTCACCTGAGGGTTTCTGGATAGAACCGAAAGCACATACTGAGCATTGTTTTAAACCTGAGCAACCTGGGACTGAGAAACAAAGGGGTTTCTCCAAGGGCCCGAGGCCAGGCCCCCGACATGGCAGCCTAAGCCAACAGCATGCCAATGTCTCTGTCCACAGAACGCGAAACTCAAAGCCCTGATTAGCGTGTAATGGGACAGCAATGTTGCAAATATGGCATCTATTTCCTATTTTGCAGTTATCCATGATCTTGTCCAGCTGGCACTGCCTGGGAGGGCTGGGCCTGGCCCACACCCGTGTACCAGCCCAGCAAGGAGAACACTGAGGTCCCCAGGGACAGGCGCCATGCCCTCCCTAACGGGAAGGCCGCTGCCCGGACCACGCTTCCCATTCACATGGAGCCAGGTCTTGATGCGGCCCTCCTGCAGACCTGATCATCCTGCAGGACTGAGGCGCTGCCTCAAAGGGGTGTTTAAGTAAAAGAGGCAACCCATGAAAGGCAAGAGGCTGCCGACTGGGTTGGGAGGCGCCCCCTGTGTGTTGGAAGATGGAGGAAGAGGCGGAGAAGAGAGTGGAGCAGGGAGGCAGGAAAAGGAGGGAAGGCGATTGGAGGTGAGAGAGATGCTTTCAGGTACTTACTTCTGAGCTCAAATCCCCTTTCAGGATTTACTTTCTGACAGAGATGAGAAGCAACCAAAAAAGAGACATTTCCTTTTCCAGGGTCATCGATGTATGCAATATTCACTCCCTGACCTCCCATAGGTCTTAGGCCTGTGCTAGGCTTTGGAGATACAGAAGGGCTAGAGACCAGCGCTGTCCCCAGGCCCCTGAGGAAGATCCAGTGTGGCCAGTAGGAGAAGAGCTTTCCCAGCATGCACTGCAACCCCTTTCTGTCACGCCAAAGCCAGACATCTATCTTTCTTCTGCTCGTCACAGGCATGATAGCGGAATTAAGTCATGCCGAGAAAGGCAGGCTGCGGGCCAGCAGGTGTTTTGCTGACGAGGATCAGCACAAAAGCGACTGTGGGTCTCTGCCCACAGTGTGACTTCCCGATTCCACAGTGTCCCAGGTCGAGTTTTCTGATGGGGCAAAGGCGGCAGCAGCCTCAGCACCTCAATGCCGGGGTGATGCTCTGGGAATCGCCCTGGAAGCCCAGCCTACCATCTGTTGCTTCCGGCCTCCTAAGGATTTGTGGGTCATTTAACTGCCCGGACTGATAAGGCGTATGAAAAACATAACAGACACAGTCTGCGTCCTGCAGGTCCAATCCCGTTGCATGCTGGGAAACGTTTAATCAAGCACCTGGTCGCTGGGTGGGGGGAAGAAGCCCTGCTAGCATTTACTAATTTCCATGGTGCAAATATCCCCTGAGCGGCTACACATACACACTATCAGAATGTATTTGCACCATGTGAAAATATGATGGACATAAATAACTGCTAAAGCACAGAGAAGAGCAAAAAGGAGGAAAACAACTAGATGAGATGTGGTTGTTCCCTTTGTCTTCCAGAGAATTCACTTCATTATATTAAATCTGAAAAGTTTAATGTGTAATAGTGGTTGTGTTTCACGATCAGCTAGCAAAAATTCTCGCGACACTGACAGTGAGCTCCCGGGCACTTGTCTTAGCTGATGCCAGCCCATCACTGATTCCAGCCCAGCTCGGAGGTCACAGGCAGGCAGTTCCTGATCGCATGGTGGCTGTCTGTGTCCCTCGTCATCAAGGAGGTCCCTGGTGAAGGCAGCAGGATTGACCTATACCAGACATGCATCAAAACACCAGCATCAATGCCCAGAAGAGACTTTCCACCAACCAGGGACAATAGGTGGTGAATAGACAAACACCCAGCCCCCTGCCACAATGGTACAAATTTGAGATGTGCCTCAGTTTCCCAGAGAGTCCCGTGGGGATTGTGTCCCAAGTGCCCCAGCAGGAACCACGTTCAGTTATGCACCCTTCATGGGTTTTTTCCTTCCGTCTCACTTCCCTATCACACATGGTTCCCCCTAAAATTTACCAGCACCCTAATTTTTGTCCCAGTCTGCTTTGGAGGACATCCAAACTAAGGCAGGGTAGAATCATGCTACAAATATGCACAAAAAGGATAATCAAATGTGTTTTATGCTTTTCTGTGACTACTCAAGGGGCCTGACAATTGCTGAAGGTCCTACAATGCGTGTCAGCTGTGGTGTTCGGTACTCTGCACGTGGCGTCTGACCTCAGCCTCACCACAAGGTGTGGGCATCGTGAGGAAGCACGTGCCCGGGCCGCCCACTAATCAGAAGCATGCCCAGAGACGTTAGGGGTCTCCTGGTCCAGTGCCCTGACTGTTCAATTCAGGAAACAGAGGCACGAGGAGAGGAAGAGATTCTGCAAGGGCCACGTTGAAAATCAGCAGTGGAATGAGGAACTGGAGTCTCAGTTGCCGGCAGAGGTCCTTGTCCCCTGTGGTCAGCATGGCCGCCTGGCCCAGGAGCATTCTCCTCAGAAGGGTGTCAGAAGCTGTTTGTTGCTCTCTAGATACCCCAGGGGCCATGCAATCGTAGCAGCTGAGGGGCTTTGTAAGGGACAGTGCCCTGGGAATTGTGGTTAGGAATTCTCAAGCTGGAAGCACAGCTCCCCACTAGACCGGAGGCAGTGAAAGGGCCCCAGGACCTCAGGACGCCTCTGGCTCCCGCCCAGCCCCGCCCACAGCGCCCCGGGGTGGTGCTGAGGGAGTGGGGCTCAGGCGAGACCCCGCTGGCAGGTGCCCTCTGGCTCTCAGGGCCGTCCGTGCTGACACCTCGGTCGAGGAGCTTCATGCAGTTTCCTGACCACCAGCAAAGTCTGCGACCGGGCAGGGCGGTCACACTCATGTTCTCTTACACCTGGGGGGCATGTACCCGTCACTGCATCGCCATCACCCAGATTCCTACTACCACCTCATGAAGTGGGGGTGTTCTCATTCTCAAATAACCCAGCAGAGGTTCCATTGGGTAAAATGATATGCCCAAGGTCACTGAGAGGCAAGCAGAGCCGGGCTTTGAGCCCAGTTCTGACTGTGGAATCTGAGTTGGAAGGGTTCTCGCCATCCCATGAAGGCTGTCACTAAAGAGCACCGAATGCCACAGCAAGGCAAAGA
Organism: Craseonycteris thonglongyai; assembly: GCA_004027555.1. Lineage (NCBI taxonomy): Eukaryota > Metazoa > Chordata > Mammalia > Chiroptera > Craseonycteridae > Craseonycteris > Craseonycteris thonglongyai. The sequence continues at coordinate 219,459 of PVKE010000051.1, read as the reverse complement.
GGCAGAGGTCAAGTTCACGGTGTGCGTAAGCGCTGCCACTGATCCAGAGCGGCCGGGGCATGAGGGGCACTGCAGGGCCCGGGGCCAGGGGGGCGGGATCCGTGGGAGGTCAGGGTGTGAAGAGCCCGGCATGCCAACAAATGAGTGGGCACTGTGTTGGTTCAGTGAGCAACAGGAAGGCATGCTCTGACACAGGATGAGCCCTCACTGAGCTGAGGCAAAGCAGAGCCTCCACCCATCACAGATGAGAGGGTAGTGTCCGGGGCAGGCGGAGCAGAGAGAGTTCTTCTGAGGAACTTAGAGGTCAAAGCCAAAAGCAAGAGGGCAGAACCAGAGACTCCAATCAAGACTTGGGGCTGAGAGAGAGAAGCCAGGCCATAGACAGTAGACAAGACTAGAGAGCAGAGACTGGGTGGGCAGGGACTCTGTGGAAAAGGGACATAAGGGGAGCTCAGATAAACGCTCAGGATACCAGCTATTAAAGAGACAAGGATGTCACCAGCCCCTTTTTGTTGGCTGTTGGTGACAGGTTATGAAACCATCCAGGCTAACTGGTTAGAAGTCCTAGGACGGACTGGATAAGAATGAGCCAAGTGTGGCTTCTCTGCTGATTGTGGGCTTTTCTGGGGGGATTTGAGTGCTCAAGGGGCCATGGATGCGGGACAGGTGTGGGAACGTGGGGGAGGGGTATAGGCTGCCGAAGCTGTGCAAGCAGCACTCAGCATGGGAACCCCGCGTGGACTGCGCCCAAAGCGTCACAGCTCCATGTGGATCGGCAGGTGGGGCAGACGCTCCGGGCCTGCTCCATGGCGTGACCCTCAAGGCCAAGGGCGTGAGCGGGCACTGGCATCATCTAGATGACTTTACAGTGATTTCCAACCTTCTTCCACTTGTGTACCTTTCTTAAGCCCATTTCTATAAACTATACCCCTTGTTTTTAAAACAGCTGTTGGTAAACACTGACACTTTCGTTCAGCACCTATCTTAATGTAAAGTAGTGGAAATGAGGTAGCAAGTTAGGAAAGATAAATGACTACACTACAAGTACAACCCAGAGAGTTAACTTCCTGTATTCGTCACCCGGTTCACTGTTGTTACCGATTACTTCTGCACACCGCTGAATGGCGCAGCACGTACCCCCAGGGGCACACATGCCGTACGTACAACACTGCTCGGGAACTGATGACCCAGAACCAGGACCGTGTGTCCTTGCACAAGCAAACCTCTGCCTGCGTCACAGTTCTTTCTCTCCTTGGCACATGCAGGGATCGGGCACTGCCCGGTGAGTCTTCCCAGCAGGTGACAACCTTGGGAATACTGTGCTCTCCACCACACTTCCTCAGAAGGGGGCTCCCGTGCCCCTGCACCAGGCTTTGAAGGACACAGAGCACTTGAATGGGAAGCGATGGTGGTGGCAATGGGGCCGTTCACGGCTGGGGAAAGAACATGAGCCACACAAGTTGATAGGAAAGCGTCTGATGGGCTTAGGGGACCAAAAAACTGACAGGTGAGTCCGGGAAAGACGGTATGGTGGGGTATGCCAGTGTGGGAGGATGACAGAGCAGAAGGGGGGTGAGCTTAGAAAGGTAGACACGTGCAGACAGTCGAAGGTTTTGATGATTGCGTCGAAGGATCAAACTGTGTGCTTAGGAAGGAGTCAGTGGAGAGGTTTGGGGCAGGTCCGGGTCTGCACGGGCAAAGCACTCCTATGGCTTTTGGGGGAGAGGTCCTGGGGGTTGGACAGAGATGGACCAGAAGTCACCCCAAGAATGACATGAAAGCCAACTGGGAGGCTGCTGCAAAAACCTGCTCGAGAAGTAAAGCGTCCACGGCAGCAAGGCTACCCTAGAAGAACATTCAGGAGATGGCCTGGCCTTTCGCACCCTATACATTCTGGGCCCGCACGTGCAACCCTGGTCGTTACTCCACAGAGAATCCCGCGGAGCAACACCACGGAAAATGCTCTACCAGATCAAGATTTCAGGTGGAAAGGAATTTGCCCCTCTTTTCTTTTACCTCTGTTGCCTATTGAAAAATGCCTGCCCGGCCCAAACTCAATTTTGTCTTTTTAATTCATGTGCAAATGGATCGAAGGCTCAGATAACAGCCTAAAATTGCTTAATCAACTTTCATCCCATCTTTATATGGCAGCAGGGAGAGTTTTACAGTTTTCTGTAGCTCAGCCCGATGTTCTGTGAAAGCCAGCCAGCATTTTATGTCCCCTTCAAATTGCAAACCAGAGGCCCCGTGCAGTCAGTGACCTGCCACCCCTGCCGCTCACCGGCTCTCCCCATCTGCCTGGCCCCGGCAGCCGGGTCCGTTCTCATTGGGAGCGTGCCCGGCCCTGCAGGAACAGGTTTGATGTTTTACTCGAGAAATGACCGTCGCTTTTCCCCCCTTCATCCCATCACCACGGAGGGTGAAGTTGTGGTCTGAGAAAAATTACTGAAAATGTCTTGAACTTCATTTTCTGTGTCAGGCCGACCCACGCCACGCTCATTGGGGGCCTGGTTCGATAGCTCAGTTGGCTGCCTGGTGTTCACAAGAGAAGGTCTAAAGCAGATAGCCTGGCACACGAAGCCCTGTGGAAGCTGCCCCCCTCGTCTCCTTCCTCCAGAAGTGACATTTCGGAACCTAGGAGGAGCGGGTCACGGGGCCAGGCATGGGGTACACAGCTGTGAGCAAGACAACAAGCCCTCCTTTCATGGAGTTTGCATTCTAATGAGGACACACAAAAACACATGGGCCCCAAATGAAAGAAAGAATCCCAGCCTGTATACAGGATATGAAAGAAAGCAAGCAGAGCACAGGGTAGGAGAGGGAGAGGGGAAATACTTGTTTTAAAAAATGGGTAGGTTTGCCAGGCAGTGGGAACAGCCTGTGCAAAGGTTCAGAGGAGAGACTGGGCCTGGAAGGTTTAAGGACAAAGAGGAGGACAGGCTGGTGGGACCTAGGGAGAAAGAAGGTGGTGGAGAAGACGTGCCGTCGGCGAGGTGCGCAGAGGCGGCTCCCATAGCTGCTCCGTGGATATGCAGGTCTAGGCTTTGTCCCAAGGGCGAGGGTGAAGCATGAGGGGAGATTTGGGTTTCAAAACGATTCCTTTGGCTGTGATGTGGAAGACAGATTAGAGAAGGGCAAGGGTGGAAGTAGGGAGACCCATGCTGAGCCACCTGCCCTGCTGAAAGGGAAAGATGGTGACTGGGGGGTAGAGGTCACCGAGATGGGTGAAGGAGCAGGCAAAAGCTTAGCTTCTCAGCTTCTTCTTCCACTACCTGCACCCTCGGCCACAGCTTCCCCCTGGCCTCCGAACACCTGCCCTTTCTCGACTTCAGCCGTTTCTCCCCTCTCCCTCTAGTGAACTCCCACTTGTCCACCAAAATCCAACACAGAGTTCCCCATTTCATGCCCTCATCCCTGGAAGGGTTCACTCTCTCTCTCTCTTCTGTGCATCCCTATCTCCTTAGATCATCGCTGACCTTCATGTATGTGTTTGTATATATGCCAGGACGGTTTAACTACTTAAAGAGAGTTTGCATGTATATCTTTCTTACTAAACGTTAGTGCAAGAACAAAGGCTTCTGCATTTCTGAACTCCAGGCATGCTCACATTTAAGGAAGTGTCTTTCCCTAATTAATGGTGAATGAATGAACTGCGTCCAGTGAAATGAAGTAAATGACCTGGCTTGTAAAGGATCTGGAATTATCACTTTGAGGAATGACCATCTTTGTGTGACTTTTTCTTCCCATACAGGCTGCCCTGATATTTGGGGAATAAAGGCTCAACAACTTAAAAGGAAACAAACAAACAAAAAACTCTTCCAACTCTGGTATCCCTTCTTGTGGCTTAAAAATCACTTATGGAAATTATGACCGACACTAACATGATAATTAAAATCAAATTGAATACCTATTCACTAATGCTCAGGCTTGGTAGGAGCAAAGAAGAATCTAGTGCACATTGGAGCTGCCCTAATTAGGTACGCCTTGTAATCAACATTACTTTTCCTGGTTACATTTCATAGTTAATTTGTTTTTCCCACACAAATCGAATTCTGAACCAGAGACGCTAAGTTTATTGTATTACTGTACCTTTTTTTTTTTTTAGGTTCTAGTTTAGAAAAACAATACAATCCCACAAGTACAATTAGTTTTTAAAAATGAAATTCTCCTCACGTGGGTTTAAGATTAATGATATTTGTTTATTATTGGGTGATGTGCCTTCAATAAGTGGCATGAATAAGAATTGGCTCCCAATCTTAATGTATTTATTTTCATAAGCCAAATAGCTATAAACAACATCAAATTGTAATTCTCCAGAATTGTAATAGGTTATTAACTTCTTAAGCCATTCCCCAATGGGTTTTAAATCTATAAAAAACAGTGAGCTCTAAAGGAAAGGAGACATGGTACAATTCCTGTTTGCCTTGGAAAATCAGCCGGCGATGGAGCGGAGCCGGATGTGGGCTATTTTCTAACAGCTACTCCAGGATTCCAGTCCGCCTTACTGCCCCGCCAACCTCTGCCCATGTTAACTACGTTTCCCTACACCCTTTCCACAGTACACACTCGGCTTCCATAAGTCCTGGGACATGTGAGCGTGAACCAGAAGCGAGCAGGTCAGTGAGTCAGGGGCTGTGCCACCAGCCCATTCCCAGGGTCCAGAGCAGACCCTGTGTGTAGCCCGAGACTCAACATTTCCCAGAGCAATCAACATTGAAACTGCTGGGACCCAACAGCTGGGTGACATCGTGCGGCATGCAGACGGGCCACCAGGACACTGCCCATGAAGGTGAGAGGGGCAAATGAAGGGAGAGAGAAGGCACTAAGGTGGCTTGTGGAGCAAGGGGACAGCTGTTTCTAGTCAGCTGGGAGGGAGTTTGGAGCAAGACATCTGCTCTCTGCAAGCCGGTCTGTTTCTCGGTATTCTGTGCATTTTCCTTGCCCTCTCCACCTCTAAGGCATTATGGGGAGAAAATTCTGCCTCTGCTCAATATGAAGGAAATGGGTTCAGTCTCTTGCTGGACCAGGAGGGAGAAAAGGTAAACACCTTCCTGGCTTCATCTCCCTGCCCTTTGCACACATGTTCTTCGCTCCAGCTTCTTAGAATGAAGGACACAGTCCCCACCAGCACAGTGGCTGGTCCCCTTGCTCCCTCACTCCCTAGGTCTGAACACTGCTCTCTGGTCCCGGACCTGCCCATCCTCCAGGCCCAAGCTCACACTCCCTCTCAGATAGAGTCTGGCACCAGGGGGGCATGAGGTCCAGAAGCAGAACGAGGCCTGGGGGTCCTGGGAGGACCAGGGCCTAGATGAAGTTCTGAGATGAGGCAAGTAAGGCGGGGAAAGTGGAAATATAGTATGAGAGCAGGGATAGCTAATTAGCTGGTCACTTTCCATCATGAGTGACGTCTCTGGGCTCAGCTCTTTCAGAGGATTTTTCAAGGTCTTTGGTTCCCTTAGACCAGTATTTCCACATCATCTTGGGAGCCTGATACTGCATATTTCTGGGCTCCATGTTAGGACTCCTGAATGCAGGACAAATTGCACAGAACTGGGAATTAACACCCTGGGTTTAAAACCAGGCCAATGTCTTCCCTGTTCCTGGCCTTACACCCCACTGGGCTTCTGTCTTCTAGTCTAGTAAATGCAGACGATGGATTTACTTAAAGGGCTATTGCATGCATGCATTTAAGTGAGTCAGCAGATGTAAAGTCTATGCGCCCCAGGCCTGGCACAAAAACAGACATCTTACTCATATGAGCTACCCTTGAAGAGTAAGGAACCAGCCTTTGACGTAAATCTCTAGGCAGCATTTGGCAGAGATTCAAATTCCAATTTAACAAGTATTCCACAATGACAAAATAAGGAAAGAAAAGGGCCCCATTTGGTGGTAGTGGTCGTTTCTAACTATGACATTCGTCTGAAGTTAAGGGCCTCCAGCACTCCCAGGTGTAACTGTCAGGGGTCTCTTTTTCCTGTTTCATATTGAAACAGGTATTTACAGGTGTGCCCAACCTCTTGGCTTCCCTGGGCCACATTGGAAGAAAAAGAACTGTCTTGGGCCACACACAAAATAAACTAACACTAACGATAATTGATGAACCAAAAAAAAATCACACAAAAAAACCCAAAAACCTCATAATCTTTTAAGAAAATTTATAAATTTGTGTTGGGTTCCATTCAAAGCTGTCCTGGGTCACATGCAACCCATGTGCTGAAGATTCAACAAGCTTGGTTTAAAATGTTCTAGGTTTGAAGTTCCTACACAGCAAGGCCGTTTTCTGTTCTGCAAACCAAAGGAGGATCAATGAGCTCGTGGCATCACGCTGAATTTGGAGCAGGGACAGGGAGGCTAACCTCTTCTGTCTCCCCAATAGGATACTGCAAAGGACTCCACAGTTAGCTCAGACTCCATATTTTCAGCCTGAGAGACAGGTGAGGGTAAACAAAACCCCCACCCTAACCCAGTCCACAGCCCCATTCTTCAGAATTGGCAACTGAGACCTAGTTTAGAGCTCAGAAAGACCACTCAATCTTAGGAACTAAGATACTGCATCACAGGTATTATAAAATTTAAACCTCTTAAAGGGAAAACATCCTGAGAGCCTTGTATTTGGAGGGAAAAGAATGAATTACCGTTTAGCCTTAGTCTTTGTTGATTAAGAACACATGCTAATTAAACATTTAAGAGAAATATATCCACCAAAGGAATAAAATAGAATTGATAACTTATAAATTTGAAGAGGAAAAAGAATAGAATTTGAGCAATTCAATACAAAGCAGGAAAAGAGAGAAAAAAGTCAAACCCAAGGAAGTGCACGTGTGCACATGCACACACGCATATACACATCAGTGTTCATGAACATAGTTACTCTTTTTAGAATGTAGGCGTTCTCAGATTGGGTTGCAAAAGAATCTAGCTATATGCTGTTTATAAGAGTCTCATAGAAAATCTAAAAGTAAAGGGACAGAAAAGCCATGGCAATAAAATACAATCAACAGTCATTACTCCCCATGGTTATGTTTTATAACTATGTTTATGTTGTATAAAGTCAACATGAACACTACTGACTACTGAACCATTGCTCCAAGGGGAAATGCGAGTTAAGTTTCTACAAAGCCTCCAGTCACAACATTTTCATCAACTGATCAATACATAACCTTGGATTAAGTCTATTTAAAGACACCCAGTGTAACATGTATTGTTGATTTGTAAATGCTGAACTCACAATCACCAGCTCTCTAATTTCATGCTTGAAGGAAGCTTAGCTAACACACATATTTTGTCCACACAGCACACCACAGCCTTCTTGCTCTTAGGAACACCAGACAGGACTTCAGCATTAGGCTCGGAGGTCATGGAAAACAGCAAAATCACCACACAAACACACACGTGCATAAAGTACAAAAATGCAGCACTAAAGAGACCAGGGAAAGGGCTTGTTCACAGCATGACGGCTGTGACAAGAAGGGACAGCGCCGCTTCCTGCACCTTAGCTGGGACTACGCTCATCATCAGGTGACTCAACTGTGTAGCCACTCTGCCCACATCTGTGAATAACCTTGAAAGTGCACATGTATTGACCTAGGGGTTACAGATCAATTTTAGAGAGTAGTCATATTTATAAATACAGAATCCCTGAATGACAAGGAACAACTGTATTAGTAAAAAGAAAACTGGTGTAGCTGGATGAATGTGCCAATGGGAAGAGCATGATGGCCAACAGATAAAGCTGGGACAAGAGGACATCCCTACAGCAATACAGTTAGAATAGAGTAGAAGTAGATACCAACTTCCTGACCACACAAAATTAAATCCAGGTGGTTTTCCAGTCAAAAACCCAACGTGTGTGTGTGTGTGTGTGTGTGTGTGTGTGTGTGTGTGTGTGTGTGTGTGTCTGGGTGTGTCTGGGTGTTCATCTTGATAAGTTAATTATGAACTGAAAATGTAAAGACACAGGGAGATGGAAGACGCCTCTGAAGAAGAATAAAGGGCAGAACTTGCTCTGCTGAGTTGCCAGACTGCTTATAAGCTTAGCTAATGAGGCAGTGAGGTATTGGTGACAGGACAGACAGGCCAAAGTAACAACACGGAAGCCAGAAAAGGGCCCATGTGCATACACACACTTGATCTACGATAAAGACGCCACCACAGAGGACTAGGGGAAGAACAGTCTTTTCAATTAATGGAAATCCACAAGGAAAGAAATGAAATTGACCTCTATCTTACACCATATCCCAAAAGGGAAACAATCCAAATGTCTGACAACAGTAGAATGGATAAATGCACAGGGGTATAATCATCCAATGACATACTACACCACCATGAAAATGGACAAACCATAGCTATACCTCAGGTGGACTAAATCCACAGACTGAATATCAAGGAAAAGAAGCCAGTCATGAAAGATTACATGTTGTATTATTTCATTTAGGTGCAGTTTTTTAAAATACTAGCAAAACTAAAAAATAAATTTAAAGATGCTTATTTTGATAATAAAATTATAACAAAAGACAACAATACGATTGCCAACACAGTAAGGACACTGATTAATTTGGGCAAGGTGAAAGTGTAATAATAATTAACAGGTGCCATTTCTCTGGCCCTACTGTTTTATCTTTTGACTTAGATCATGATTACATTGTATTTGCTCTATAATAATGAGGCTGTACAGTTTAATTTCATGAACTTTTCCCAGTTAAAAAAAAAAAGTTTTTAATCCACTTGAGTCAGGAATTTTAATGTAGAAATAAAAGCTTCTTAAAGAAAATATTGGAGAATATATTTACAGCCTCAGAACAAGGAGGAGTCCTTAAACAAAATGTAAAACGCACAAATGCACCACAGAAATATTTACAAATATCTGTAAGAGAGAAAAGTTGCTGAACACAGCAATGAAAAGACAAACCAAAGATTAGGAAAAAATATTTTCAATACATATAAGCAATAAACAGTTAGTATGCAGAAAATATAAAGAACTTCTAAATATTAACATCAGAAAACATAGTAATCCTCTTTATTAATCAGAGACATAAATAAAAGTCCCAATGAGATACTGTTACATGCTCAAAAAATAGTCGAAAACTGCAATGTGTGATAATACCAACGCTTGAAAATGGTATCTGTTACATTGCTGATAGGAGTAAAAATGTGTACAAGCCCTTTGGAGAGCAATTTGGAAATATATAGTGAAACCTAAAATGCACATTTCCAAAGACCTGGGTAATGTGCCCCTGAAATGTGATCAAGAGAAATTCATACACATATGTGTAAGGAGATAAAGGGAAGACCGTTTTCTGTAGCAGCCCAAGTGCCTATTCAAAGGAGAATGGATAAATAAATCATAGTATCGTCAAATAATGGAATATACGCTACAGCAGTTAAAATGAAAGAACCAGATTCCACAAAAGCCCTATGGGGTAAATCCCCAAAACTTAATATTGAGAGATGGGGTGGGGGAGTAAGTTGCAAAATATATGTGCTATACAATAGAACTAAAGGCAGGCAAGGAGGGAGGAACGGAGAGGGAAGGGAAGAGGGATGGGAGGGGGGAAGGGAAATGGAGGAAGTAACAGCTGGCATGGATGACAATGAGAATCATCTAGAGAGAACACTGTGATGTGAGATAAAGGGATGAGTTACTGGAACTATGATCCTGTGTGTGAGAGAGGGGATAGCTTTGAAGAAACTGAAAGATTACAGATATGATAG
>PVKE010000051.1:145226-209648 GCA_004027555.1 Craseonycteris thonglongyai | reverse complement strand
AAAGGGAAAGTGAACCAAATGCGGCACAATAATTTCTTTGCTTAAATAGGTCTGGTGTATAGACGTGTTTCATCGCTGTCTGCCCATTTCTGTGTATTTTAATAAAAATCGAATCCAATCAAAAAAAGGGGCTGTGCCATTCCCAGCAGAGTGGTGACAGTGCCAGACACGGCATCTCACGCACATCAGCGTTTCAACCTTTTATTTGTATAAAGCCCCTCAACTCCGCTGGGAGCAAGTCGGGGGTAAGAATGGAGGCCGCGCCTACAGCCGGCTGCACTTCGGTGGGCTGCTCCGTTCCGGTGCCAGCGAGGCAGGTGCACGAGTGCCAGCCCACCTGCCTCGTCTCCCCTCTGCGGCCAGGCCAGTGGCGGCTTCCTCCTCCAAGGCCCCACTTTGCAGCGCTCTCCAAAGTGACACATACTTCACGGTGTGATCATTGCTGTTGATGTGTCTGCCTCTCCCCGAACCTCCTCCCCCTACACACACACTGTCCCTGGGGCAGCAGCAGAATCTGGTTCATCTACTGGGACAGAGGAGGTGACAACAATCACAGGCTGAACTGAAAAAAGCACACCATGCACAGCAGCTCCATGAGGCTGGCGGCCTAGGTAAGCTGGGAGTCTGGTGGGGGGTTATTCTGTACCTTCTCCCCTGGGGGCAGGGGCTCTGTCCTGAGGAGGAAGGAGCTGAGAGCCTGGTGTGCTCCTGGCCTCTTCTCTGTGACACACAGCGCCCCGAATCGCGCGGACACCCGCACTGCGGCGGAACACGGTGGTGAGCACTCCTGCACAGAGACCTAGCAGGACGCCGCGGAATCAGCCAGTGCAGCCCCCGGGGAAAGGGATGCTTCGTTCCCTGTTTTCTAAGCTTTCCACAGTGTGGTTCCATTGTCCTAATAAAATCATAAAGAACACAGAAACCCCACTTCATCTCAGGACGGCAAGTGTCTCAGGGTTACCAATGATTTAGTTCCTCGTTCTTCAGAGTTTCCCCTTGAAATGACCAATAAATATATAATTAGAATATGTATAATTGCATAATATATACATATGTGTGTGTGTGTGTGTGTGTGTGTGTGTGTGTGTGGAGAGAGAGAGAGAGAGAGAAAAATTGATAAATACCTAAATAATACTGGCAACAGTACCATGGACAAGCCAAAAACTAAGTACTCTTCCTGAAAGAAACCCTGTAGACAAGATTCAAGAATATAGAGTTCAGGTTTTCATGCGTAGGGTGAGGCCAAGGATGATTCAGAGCACACTTTTGGGAAACACTGAGACAAAAGAACAAATCGTCCAGGGCTCAGTACCTACTGAGGAGGAGCAACTGTGATGAAAGTGTATAGAAACTAAACATCAGAGAGACAGGGGGTGATGACAAATGGAGGGGGACAAGTGGTGGCCCATGGCATGGCTGGGAGGCGCTAGGCCTCAGGCTTCCTTGGCACAGAGGGAGCTACAAGCTAAGTGAAAGCCTTCAGCTGAAATGGGGGGCATTTGTCTTTCTGGAGCGGGAGGGATGGTGTCCCGGGCCAACCCCTCAAACCTGGGAAAACCACCACCAGCCCTGAGGAAGGAAACCACTGATCCCAACATCTGTGTGGAAGACAGTTCCCCAAGAAAGTCCAAACCCACCTCCAGAATGTCACGCCCCACGCTTCTTGGACCCAGGCATTTGAACAAGGACCCGTTCAAACTCAGCCAGGACGCATTCTTCTCCCCAAGAATACGAGATAAGAGAGAGCTCACTGCACTGCTGGGTATACTCAGTCGTTCACGAGAAAAGGGTCGTTCAGAGCAATAACCACGACGAGACCGACAGTATCAAAAGAGAGAATTTATGACCCGCTAATTTATATCCTGAACAAGTTGTTTAGCACTTATACGGCTCAAATGAAAAAGGATCCAAAAGTATTGCTTTTAAGTGAGAACTCACTTATTGAAATAAAACATAAAAGATAGGCAGTGGGCAGCAGATGCGTTAATGCTGAAAATTCCATTGGTCAGATTTACCCACTTGAGAAATTCTCCCTGGACCTCTATGCCCTGAGACTCACCTTCCCCCACTCCACCCCCGGTACAGAATTTGGTTCACAACTAGGCTCAGTTCCAACCAAGCCACTCCCCTGCTTAAAAATACGAAATGGCTCCTAACTGCCACCAAGGTCCTGACAACGGCGGTGACCCTCAAGGCCCTCCACACGCAATTTAGCAAAGCTTGCTCAAACGCAGCAGAACTCTGCTATTCCCTGAAACCAAACCAGATTTCCTCACCTCTGTGAACTGGCTCATGCTGGTTCCTCCCCGTAAAAGTTCTTCCCTCTCATCATCATCTCATAATGAGGACATTCATTGCACATGCCCATATGCTAGGTACTTAGTAACGTACATATGTAGCTGACACTAGGTATGGCACTTAACATGCATGACACAAAAACAAAAATCACCACTAATATGTCAAGTACCTAACATGTCAAGACATGTGTCTAAGTACTGGCAAAATACAAGGGAAGGAAACAGATGAACTCTCTTATAAGAGGGGAAGAGGAATAGATCACAGTTAATAAACAACAACTATATGTGTATGTGTGTATATATGTGTGTGTAGTAGTAGCAATTTCTGTACCCCCAAATTTACATGTTGAAACCCTAACCCCCAAAGTAACTTGTATCCCAATGTGGAGATAGGGCCTTTAGAAGGTAATTAAAGGTAAGGGAGGTCATAGGATGGGGCCCCAGCCGGATAGACTGGTAGCCTTGCAATAAGGAAGAGAGAAAGAGCTCTATGTCCAGGCACAGAGAAGAGGCCAGCTGAGCGCACAGCAAGAAGGCAGCTGTCTGAAGGCTAAAGCAGCAGAAACTGGCCCCTGCTGGACCTTAGCCTTGGACTTTCAGCCTCTAGAACTGTGAGAAATACATTTCTGTTGTTGAAGCTACTCTGTTTATGGTATTCTGGGATGCCATCCCCAGCAGACCAGTAATAGTGCCAAGTAGAAATCTCAGGAGATGGTAAGTACTACAAAGAACCCTAACGCTGGGTACGGGTGACAGAGTCATGGCTGAGTTAGGGTGCTTAGGTAGATCTCTCTGATGAGGACCTAAGTGAGCAGAGACACGAAGGCAGGGAAGGTGCAAACCTTGCAGAGTTCTAGAGAAAAAGTCCCAGCTACGGCAAATGCAGAGACCTTGAGTGGGACCTGCTTGGGGGATTTGAGGAGCTCAGAAGAAGCGGGTATGGCTGGAACAGTGAGGCTGGGAAGTTCAGGGATACAGTCAGACTGGGAAGGGGGTAAGACTTTGGCTTCTACTCTGAGAGCACTGAGAAGCCACAGGAGGTTTGGGGACAGAAGAATGACATGCTACGCCACGGGACGAAAGGATGCTTCTGGCTTTGAGTCACTGGAGGGAGCAGGATGGCATTTAGGAAGCGATTTCGCAGTCCAGGCGAGTCATGATGGTGGCTTGGATCAGGGTGAGAACGGGTGGTGATAAATGGTCCCATTCTGGGTGTATTTTGAGTATAGAGCCCATGAAATGGGCTGTGGCTTTCCTAGGGGTGACTGAAAGAAGAGCCCAATATGACTGCCAAGTTTTCATCCTCCGCAGCACGAATAATGGAACTGTCCAAACTGAGAGGAGCGAAAGCATCTGCAAGCGTGGGTGGAGAGGGTGCCATTTGGTCTAGGACATATTGGGACTCAATGCTAATGAGACTTCCAAGAGAAGGCGTCCCATAGGCGTTGAGCGTCTGGGTCTGGAGGGAGGATGTCATTGGGAAAGTGTCCTGAGTGGCGTGCAAGTGGACAGGGCAGGGACCCTAGAGCTAACTGATGAAGCAAAGGTCAGGGAAATGAAGAGGAAGCAGCAGGAGACTCACAAGGCACAGCCTGGGGGGTGGGAGGAAACCAGCAATGTGGCATCCTGGAAGCCATGTGAAGGAGGTGACAATGGTCACTCGTGTCTCCGGTGCTGCTAAGCCAAGTAAGATTTGGACAAAGAACTGACCTTTGGGTTTTACACCATGCAGGTTATCGATGACAGTGACTGTCACGGTCACAGTGGGATGATAGGGACACAGCCTGACGACAGCTGGTGTAAGAAAGAATGGGAGCAGATGACAGACATCCAACTGGACAACTTGCGTGGAGAGTTTGTTCTAAAGGGAGGCAGTGAAACGGGTGGTGGTAGCTGAGAGGAGATGTGGTTTCAAGAAAAGGCTTTTGTTTTCTTTGGTTTTAATTGGAGTGATTATAGCATGTGATAATCACTTGATCTTTTTTTATTACAGCTATTCATATTCTGTTTCCTACCATATTGTAAGTGTCTTAAAGGCATAGAATAGGCACAATAAGCCTCTTTATCCTCCCCATCCCCTAACAGTGCCCAGTGCATGATAAGACCCCAACTGATGTTCTCTCCAGGCAGGCAGGTGGGAAGGAGGAGGGAGAGATGGCTTGTTCCCAAAGATTCCTCACTGATTTGACACCTCATATACTATGACCTGTTTTTCCTGCCCCAGTCTAAAGGACTGTGTTTACTTTGAACTTTCCTTCTAGGAGCTGTGGCTTCTTTACTCACATCTCTGACTGTTTTCTGGATCGGTTCCAGACCCACTACTTCCTGCTCATAATAAATCACATACTCAAATGCTCTGCGAAGGGGAAGGCCTTCCACATGTGCACCTGTCAGGTCAACAAGCACCTGGAGAGGAATTTACCATCTGCTAATTGCGGCTGGGAGGAAGCTGCAGTCGGAGCCCGTGCATTTCAGTTCACAAGTTCCTGCAGGTCTCCCGCTCCGAGCCAGATCCTGCGCTGGGCAGAAGAGATAATAAGGGAGGCCAGACACCATCCCTGCCTTCCCCGAGCCCGGGACGTGCTGGGGGAGCGGCTGGGCACAGCAGAGCCTGCCATGTGCTCTGATGCGGAAGCACTGCCACCTGGAAGGAGAGACCGAGCAGTGCTTTACCCAACCCCTGGGGCTGGGAGGGCGGTGGGCAGGGAGGCCCACGATGGCGATGAGCGCCTTCTCCCAGCTAGCTCACCCTCCCTGCAGCCTGGGCTCCTGGATCCCCACCCACCAAACTTGGAGAGTGTGGCCTTCTGCCATCGTCAACCATGGACTCCACCGCACAGAGCATCAGGCTAGCCGGGATGACTGGTGGGCCCAAGGCAAGACCATACCATGAAAACACCAGCCCCCACCGCTCAGGGAGAGAACGGCACGTCCTGGCTCAGCCTGAGAAGTCACGTCTCAGTGGTTCTTCAGTGACAGTAGGCACAGGGAGAGCAGAAAGTCACTCGGGAGTTTCTTAGTGTCCCTTGGCCACCATGGGGAAGGGTGTGGGAGCAGAGGAGGAAAGCCCTAGAAGGACCCGGGCTCTTTCTGGAGATGCCACAGAAAGAAGGCGTTTGGAAGCAACGCTGGAGAATGCCAGGGCGGCAAATCTCATCGAAGACACGCATCCAAGTGTATGGTCCCTGCAGGGCAAGCGGTAGGCTTGCCCCAGCCTTACATTTTGTCTGACAGAAAGAGTTCAGAGGGTTCCCTTTCCATGGCTCATTTAAAAATCTTTTCTTTTTTTTTTTTCTTTCACAAATTTGGAAACTAAGGCATGGAAAGGAGAAGATACTTATTTAAGGTCACACAGCAAGCTACTGATGGAAGGAACGAGACATCCTGAGTCTCAGCATGGAGTTTCTGGAGCCAGCCTGGGGCTGGGGAATGAAGTGGGATCCGCCCTCAAAGACAACTAGACGAGTGTGTTACCCGAGCTAAGACAGGCGATGTATCCACGGGGGGAATTCACTGCCCTGACTAGAGAAGTAGGGGCAGTTCATCCCCTCCATGGATACCTGGAGAAGGTGGCAAGAGATCCACACATTTGTATTGGTTTGAGGTCGATTGCTGCCCCGGCCAGTGAATTCGCACATGAGGCAGGAACACAGTCAGCTATTGAGGTCACCAGGGCCCTCCATCCCCACTGTCCTCTCCCCTTACACAGCTATCAAAGCCAGGAGATAGCTTCTCCTCCTTGAGGCCTGACAGGCCAACACCATCGCTTCCTCTGTTCCATTCCACAACCTACCTACCAGAGGGCAAGAAAATGAATCAGCCACAGCCCCATCCTGAACGCTTCCCTGCGGGAGGTGAAAGGAAGGGGAGGTTGACACACAAAGAAACAAGCACAATACAGGGTAGCACACATTTTAATAGAGATTTAAGAACCCAGAAATTGGAGCTGCCTCAAGAGATAAACCCAGGGATCACACAGCCAATCAGTTTCCCTCATGTTCTCGAAGACTCTGGCATTATGTGAGCCTCGGGTCTCCCTTGGAACACTGAAGCAGAGAGGTCTTTCTAAAGCCAAGTTCCAACATCATTCTTGTGTTTAAAACCTTTCAATGGAGCATACTTTATGTCTCTGGAAACTTTCTTTGCTCTGAAGTCTACTTCAGCTGATATTAATAGAGCCACTCCTGCTTTTCTTTGATTAATGATACATACCTGTTTCTTACTTTCAACCTGCATATAGCATTATATGTGATTTCTTGCAGATAACATGGTTTTCACAGGATTTTTCATCTCCTCTACCAATCTCTGTTTTTTAATTGGTGTGTTTAGACCATTTACATGCAATGTCATTATTGATATTTAGGGCTTCAGTCTGCCATTTTATATTTTGTTTTCTATTTGTTCTTGCCGCTTTCATTTCTCTGTTTTTCTTATTCTACCTCCCTGTGAATTACTTGAACTTTTTTTTAGAATTCCATTTTAAATGATCTATAGTGTTTTTGAGTGTTTATGTATAGCTATTTTAGTGGTCACTCTAGGTATCACACTATATATGTTATCACTATCTACTGTGTCATCAGTTTACCAGTTTGAATGATGTAAAAAGCTTACCTCTTAATATTCCTATTCCTCCCCCATTTATAATATAATTGTCTTAAATATTTCCTCCACATACATCTGTAACCATATTAAACAACAGTTACAAGTTTTGCTTCAAGCTTCAAACATAATTTAGAAAACTCCAGAGGAGAAGGCAAGTCTATTGTGTTTACTCATCTTTTTGCTTACTGTCATATTTCTTTCTTCCTGATGTTCTGAGATTCTTTCCTTATCATTTCCTTTCTGTTAATGGAACTCCCTCAATCCATTAATTTAGGGTAGGTCTGCTGGTGACAAATTCTCTTCACTTTTTTTTGTTTGTTTGAGAATGTCTTGATTTCCCCCTTGGTTACTAAAGAATATTTTTGCTGGATATAGAACTGCATGTTGACAATTCTTTCAGCACTTTAAAAGTGTTGTGCCACCTCCTCTAGTCTCCCTGGTTTCCAATGACAAATCCACTGTCATTGAATTTGGTCTTTTCTGGCACAGATGCGGATGATGCAAATGTTTTTTTTCTGAGGCATTTGGCTAGAGTAGAGTGGTTATTGCATGAAAGTTTGATGTCTTGTTAGGATACCTCTTTTCCTTACAGAGAACAGATGTTTGTTAGGGACTTTTTT
This sequence comes from Craseonycteris thonglongyai, assembly GCA_004027555.1. Classification (NCBI taxonomy): domain Eukaryota; kingdom Metazoa; phylum Chordata; class Mammalia; order Chiroptera; family Craseonycteridae; genus Craseonycteris; species Craseonycteris thonglongyai. The sequence continues at coordinate 202,129 of PVKE010000051.1, read as the reverse complement.
TTCTTCTTCTTGTTCTGTACTTACCAGTGCTTGTGAGTTGCTGGGTTCTTAAGTCTGGGACAGATTAAGCAGAAAGAAAATCTGAGGAACACATGACTGTTTTATTCCTTAGGTCCTAGTGTCCCTAACTGGTCTGCTTTCTTCCTCATTTTAGTGTATACTCATAATTCTGTGAGTTTAACAAATGTATGCAGTTGTATAACCACCAACATGACCAAGATACAAAACAGTTTCAATTCTTATTTTAAAACAAATAAGTAAAGAAGTAAAATTTTCCAAGGTTCCTAAATACCTTCAGGATATAGTTTGGGCTCTTTACCAGGGGTCTGGCCTCTGCCCCCCAAGAGCCTAGATGGGAAATAAAAGAGGTTGGATGAGGTGACTCTCAGCTTCTGACCCAGGTAGCTGGGTAGTACTGGTGGTATCATTGTTCATTCAAGGTGGGTAGAACATATATGCCTCACTAGAGGTACCAAAGGCAGTGGAAGTCAAGAAATGAGTGACTCCAAGCTCCTTCTTCTCATCGACTCTGATATTCTCTGTTATTTTGCTGAAAAACAAACCACTCCAAACCTTAATGGCTTAAAACAACAAGCACGGTGTTTCTCACAATTCTGTGGGTCAGCTGGGCAGACCTCCATGGTCAGCAGGAAACTTGCCTGAGCTGCCTGGTGTCATGGCCTTGCTCACATTCCAGAGTTTGGTAGTCTGGCTAGTCTCCGGGGCCTCAGCTGGACCTGCTCATCTTGGCTCCCATTGGCCTCTCGCACCCCAGCAGGCTAGCTTTGGCATCTTCACTTGGTAGTCTCAGGGTTCCAAAGACAGCAAGAGAGGGCTAGCCCAGGGGGCAAGCACTTCTTCAGTCTTTGTTTGCACCATAGTTTCTTCTGTGCCATTGAACACAGTCCAGATTCAGAGGAGTTGTGCCAAATGTCTTTCAAGGGAGTCAGCAATCTCTGAGGTGGGGTTGGTTGAATCTTCCAACGTGCCATGGCACTTAAGAGCTCAGAGAAGAATTAGGGACCTTGTACCACTATACTTGAGAGACGAGGGCCCCAAGGCCAGAGGAGGCAGTTGAGGACTGGGACTTACTGTAGAGTAGCTGGGGGTGCTGAGGCCAAGAGCAGAACACTGGCATGCCCAATAAATGATGGCACACTTGGCCTTCTTTAAAGGCATGAAACACGGCCACACTGTAAAAAAGGCAGATAAAGGATTGGGAGGAATTTTTGTGGTCATTTATGCAAACACTCTACCACACTGGCCAGAGCTGGAGACAACATGGTACAAAGACCATCCTGACTGGCCAAGGCAGAAGCCTGCAGTAGATACGAACAGGATTAATCCTCCATCACAATGGACCAACCGCTACCACACCTGAAAGAAGCTCTGGGCATTGGGTGCTAGGTAAACTTCAGCCTTCCTGGCCCTAGTTCAGGCTCCCTGTCCACCTAACCCATCACTTTAAAAGACTTAAGTGTCCCTGTAACCTTTTCCCTGGTCCCCTGTCTCTCGTCTCACCCTCTCCTATCTGCAATCCATGGCTGCATCCAGAGGAAATCTTCTAAAATGTTCTCCTTTCTCTCAAAAAATTAAAACAAACAAAAAACAGAAACAGTGATGCTCCCCACTTTTCAACCATACGGTTGAATGGTTAGCACACAAGCTTTGGACTCTAACAGGCCTGCTAGCAAATCCAGCTTCAGCTATTTACGTTAAGGGTGACTTTGGACAAGTTAATTAACCTTGCTAAGCCACCATTTTCATCTGTAAGTATGGTAAGGGTCTTGCAAAATGCTGGGCACACGGTACAAGGTGACTTTGATGATGGTCCCATCCATTCCTGGCTGTACATGTGCAATCCTGACCCAGAGGCGAAGATGCACAGAGCTTCCAAACAGAAGGGGATTGTTTTCTTTGTTAAGTTTTAACTTGCAACAGACAGAACCCTTGCCTTAAAGTAATTTATTTGTTGCCTCCAGGCTCACGTTTGGAAGGGCCCCCTGCTCTGTTCCAGACTGATTTTCCAAACATTAACATGTGTCAAGAGCTCACACAAATCCAAGGACATAAAACCACTCTTCGGGAGAAGGAAGAACGTGGGCAGTTCACAGAGCCAGTGGGAGAGACAGGGTGGGGTTGGGGAGCAGAGAGAAGATGAGGCCAGAGCCCAGGGTTGGGGTAAAGGATGAGGCTGCCATAGGGGAAGCTTGAATTTACCCAATGGGAGTGCCAGAAACTACTCTTCAGAAACCACCTACTAGGTGTTACCTTCTTTCTACACATTCCATGTAGTCTTCTTGAGAGCCAAGTGCAACTGGTATTACTCATTTTATAGATCATGGAACGGAAGCTCATAGATAGTAAATAACTTGCCCAAGTTCACACAGATGGCATGGGGTAGAACTGCGATTCAAACAGGGACCTGACTCCAGATGCCACACCCTTCTCCCCAGAACTCTCCTCCCTGGAAAATTACACATTGTCAAGAGTAGGAAATGTCCTTAGTCTTTGATGTGGTTCAACTCTTTTAACAGATTGAGAAACTGAGGCTCAGGAAGATTAGACAAGCTTCCCAGCTCACAGGGCTAGAAGGAGTATAGGCATGACTGGATCAGAAGGCTCCCATAGACCCTGATCTTCAAGGTGGTCCTCAGTGGACCCTCGGCTCCTGGCTCCTACCTGCCTTTTTGTCCATCACAATGCCAAGTCTGACAGATCTCTGCCATCCTGCCCACAGCACTGACCTCACCTGCCTGCATCCTTGACCTCTTGGGCTCTGAGAGCCGAGCGGCTACCCTGTCGCGCCAGGTTCAGACCCAAGGGCAGGTGGCATCTTTTATCTGCCTCCTGTGATCCCAATCTAATGGGTTCTCTTCACAGCCTTGCACATTTAACTGTGCCTCATTCATTCGCAATTACACCTTCAGATACAGCCTCTGCAGCAGACACTGTGTGGGTTGCTGAGAATAGGAAGTTCAATAACAGAATCCCTGTCCTCAATGAGCCTGTATTTACATGGAGGAAAAGCATAGGGAGATGATCACAGAGCAAAGGGCTCCAGTCACTTCTACCACTTCAAGGAGTCCCTGCACCTTCCTATGGACAAGGTGGGACATTTGCATTTTCAAAGTATCTTGCTGGCTGGGACGTGAACAATGGAGAGAGAAGAAGGGACACTGGAAGTCTCAAGGTGCCAGCCAGTTAGGACAGAGAATGTGGCAGGTGAAAGCAGATGAAGGACCCAACAAAGGGAAGCACAGGAAGGAGAATGTGGGGACAGTGGAGGCAAGAAGTATTAAGGTCACAGGAAGAGCAAACAGCACTTGGTGGCTAGTTTGCAGGGATGGAGGTACAGGATGAGCTGGTGGTAGCAATGGGTTTAAGGGCTCCGCCCAGGTTTGAGCCTGGGGCAGAGGAGGTGAGCTGGATTATATGCAAAGCAAGAGCCCTCTGCAAATGTCAACCGTCAGCAGATAATGCGAATCTACTGAAAAGAAAGAAATAATTATTTCAGGCTCATTGCTCTGCTGGGCCTGACTTCTGAGATGCAAGACATGGTCACTGCGAGTGAGGAGGTAGAGATTACTTTGGGATTAAAATTTATCCAATCTGAATGCTTCAGGCTTTTGTCAAAGACAAAAGAAAGGGGCATGCTTCGTGTTTACCTGGATGTTTATTAAACTTCTTTCTTAAACATGAAAACTATGCATCTCAAAATATAATGGCATCTAAGGAAGATAAGCTCAGGTCACCTCCTTGAAGTGTGCAGGGACCAAGAGGTTACAGATGCTTTGGCACAAATGGGACATCCCAAGGCCCTTCAAAGCCCTTCAATGCTTACGGGACAGAAATGTTTACCCCCAAGTGAAAGATGAGGAAACTGAGGTCTGAGCTACTTGAGACCTCATTCCTAAACCACTGGAGACAGGCCCCCAGGTTGGAGTCTTCTGAGCAGTAGGGTAGAGGAGGGTCAAGTGCATGAGCCCCACATGAGTCCAAAGCTAGACCTCTTGGGCTCTGATAGCCGTGTGTCCACCCGTTTCCTCCAGTCTTTCTGAAGATGGTCCTTATGGTTTAGAGCAAGTTTGTCCAATCCGTATCCCAGGTGTCACCTGTGGCCCAGAACAGCTTTCAATGTGGCCCAACACACATTTGTAAACTTTCTTAAAACTAGAGTTTTTGTGATATATATATATATATATATATATATATATATATATATATATATATATATATATATTTATCAGCGATTGTTAGTGTCAGGGTATGTTATATGTGGCCCAAAATAATTCTTCTTCCAGTGTGGTCCAGGGAAGACAAAAGGCTGGAGGCCCTTGCTTACAGCCTTGCAACATCTCCTTGGCCTTCATTCCTGGAAGATCCTGCCCACCGCCAACCCCATCAGGCCATGTGATCTTGAGAGCTGATTCCAGACCATTCATTCCTTGCAAATCCCCACAGTGTTTGACAAAGGGACAGACACATAGTAGGAGCTAGGCTGAGTAAACTTTCTTTGCTGGGTGATTAAATGTGAAAGGTTCCCACACACAGTGGGTAGTCAGTGACTGGAAGTTGAACCTGAGTACTCATTTGCTGATAGAATCTTTGCATTTTGAGTTATAAAAGGCATTTATATTTTAAGGGGTAACCTGGACAAAGAGGAGGTGGGCCAGAAAAGGAAAAATGAAGCCAGAATAATGAGCCCAACCTAGCAATTCTCTCACTAATAAGGCAGAGACCCCAGGAGGCAGGCAGGGCAGTAGAAAGAACGTGCCTTAGTGTTTTGGGAAAGAAAAGCTTAAATGCCAATAATTACCCACTAGAGGCTGAATGTCCTCTGTTGAATGAAGGGCACCAGGGGAGCATATCCCAGACTCCCTAAGTACAGAGGGGACACTTTGGTTCTGAGTTACAGACTTTGAAGCTACAGTCACCAGAGGTTCTATTTAACTCTTCTTGTAGCTTCAGAAAATACTGGTTTCCAATTTAGCTTTCCATAAGGCAAAGAAATTCTCTTACCCACCTCTTCCTATCTGTGGTGAAATATGAAGTTGGAGACATGGAAAATATTTACTATTACATTCTGGCAATGGCTATACAGTTGACACTTGAACAACACAGGTTTTGAACTGTACTGATCCACTTCAAAGTAGATTTGTTTTTAATACTGTAAATGTATTTTTTCTTCCTTATGATTTTTTAACATTTTCTTTTCTCTAGCTTATCTTATTATAAGAATGCAGTATATAATATATATAACATACAAATATATGTTAATCAACTATTTATATTATCAGGAAGGCTTCTGGTTAACAGTAGGATATTGGTAGTTAAGTTTTCGGGGACTCAAAATTATCCAGGCATTTTTGATGGCGCAGGGGAAATAATTAGGTTTGTAGCCAAATAGACCTTACTTCATGCTATTCCATGGAACCTTGACAGAGAAACTTGAACTCTGAATCTCAGTCTCAATAACTCAAAAATAACGGCAACAATACCTATCTTACAGAGTCGTTACATTAGGTGACAAATAGAAGTACCTGAGGGACAATGGGCGTTTAGTCACGTGAACTAGCTCTTTTCCACTCACGTTTCTTTAATGTTATCATTGCAGTTTTTAAACCATTAGTATATGATATCAAAAATAGAAATAACTTGGAAATAGAAGTAGTAGTCTAAACAGTTAGTAAATAATATAATAAAAATAAGGTTCAGTCTGAAACCCCAATAGCATCTTGGGCTTTGCTTCCTGGGTGAAGAGATCAGCTATCAATAGTCATTAGTGATTTAAAATTTAATCACTTGCAAAACAATCAGTAAAAGGGTGATAATTTTTCATGTTCAGGAAAGATGACCCATCTGGGGCTTCAAAATGAACAGCAAGAAACAGTGTTGTCAATATAACACCACCACAGCCCGTAATTAATCAGATCCCAGCTCCCTTGTCGGCTGGGAAATCTCTGGAGTCTATTCCTGGCACCTTAAAAGAAAGAGGCTGGTCTTGCCCACTTGTGTAATAATAACCTATAGATGTGTAAACATTTAGCACAACAGTTACAGGTTGGCCTAATGAGATTCCAGGAGCACAACTCACAAAAGCCCTGAGTCGCATCGTAAATTTAGCATCAATCCCACTGGCTGGGATCTGCAAATAAATTAAACAGCAAGGCAACCCTTCCAAGAGCAGACCTTTTCTGGGGGACAGAGATTGGGGGTTTTGTGGTCTGACTCCCTTAAAGGATCTGGACATGACAGGCCAGGTTTTGAATGCTAACTCAGCCATAATTTATGAGCCTCTGTCTTCTCATCTGTAGAAGGGGTGGGTAGGGATGGGGCTTCTTTACACAGTAGCTATGAATACGGCCGTCATTTGGTAAGTACTTAGTAACTACGATATGCTTGATTTACCATTCATAATAACCGGCATTATCGTTATTGCTGGAAATGTATTCCATAGGGAATCTACAATGACTGGAGCAAAGTTATTTTTTAGGAAGGTAGAGGACTGGAAGAGAAATATGATGCTGGGAAGCGACAGGAAGCTATCAGCAACTCTCCTGAGCCCCCACGAGAATGGTGTTGGAGATTAAGCAAGGCCAACTTCTTTCATGCTTCACACACACACAAGGTATTGTTCTGGGTGGAGAGAGACTGATGTGAGCTGAGTGTTTTTCCCAGGCCAGGCCCTTTGCTAGAGATGCAGTTAAACCACATCCTTGACCCCTTCTATTGAGCTAACTAATATTATCCTCACTGAACTATGATGTAATTGAGATGCCAAGGGTTTAAATAACAATAAGTGTGGGGTGGGGGGAGATCTTTTATTCTAGACTAATGAATTGGGGGGGGGGGGGAATTTAGGAGGATGGAGGACTCCCGAAGTCTAGAGGGGTCTGGGGCTAAGAAATAAAGATTCCCAGCAAGCTTAAAGACCCAGAGCTCAGGTGCGGGGAGAACACACCTAACCAGCCCAATGGAGAACAAACACCCCATGTTGAGAGCAGGGCAGGGCCAGCCCCTGCCAACTTCCACTGGGAGGCTCCTGAAGTGGCACAGGGACCGGAAATCAGAAGTGCCACCTGCCTGCTTCTCCCTCCAGCAGGGCACTCAGATGTGCTCCTAAGTCACACATGGGACTGTGTGGGAAAGTGACTGTATTGTATAAGACTTCATAGCTGCAACTGTTGTCTGCTTTCAGCAAAACCTGATCCTGTTGTTGTTCTAAAATGCAAATACAAGACAAGTACCCTGAATAGCACACTCAAGGAACACTTTGTCTCTGATTAATCCTAAATGTGACTATTCAGTGTATGCACTTTTTCTTAACTATAAACCCCATTTGTGAAGAAAGCTTTGTTCCAGCTGATTGCAGGGCTACAAATCTCATCCCTAAAAAAAAAATCTTTGTGTGTGTCTTACTTACAAGAATCAAATTCAGACGTCTGATTTTTAAGAGTATTTTTGGGGAGAGAATCTATGCTCCAATCAGTTACCCAAGTCCTGGGGAACCCCTACCCGATTTCAACTACCCAGGTCAGGAGGTACTTTAAAGGAAATGTCCCTTGTACGGGTCAGTGATAAAAAGTCAAGTTCATGAGACACATCTCCCAGGACAGAGTCCTAGCCAAGCCACCGGTGAGGTAGATGATCAACTGCTGGCAAGTCACCAATCTCTCTGTGCTCCAGTCACCCACGTATCATCAGAATTGTGAGGACTTCAGGCAAACATTTGTACAGAGCACTTAAAACAGCACCTAGCACGTATCAAGTCCCTGTAAGCGTGAGCTAGAACCATCACTGTCCCTGCAGAACGGGAGGATGCGTCTTGTGCGCTCCTATGGGGTCCTCCTGAGTCACTGGCACCAGGCCCGTGTTCCCACAGCCTCTTGTGCTAAAATGAAGGCTCAGCACTCCCCGAGTGCCAGGTGTCCTGCTATGACTTTTACAAGCCCCATCCCACTACAGGTCCTGGAAGGGGCACAACTGCGTGAGTCCAGTTATACGGGGGAGGCACAGAAAGGTCACAGGGAGGTCCAGTGCCTGAGCCCTTCCCGTAACCCCTGCCCAACACCACCACCCCCAGCCCCTCTGAATCCGGGGGAACCTCCGAGAAATGGTCTGCACCCGCTCAGGCACAGTGATTCCCAGAGAAACCTCTGGGAAAAGGAAAACAGAGTCTGGGAAGCCATCCAGTTCCTCTGGGGCAAGGCGGGAACAGAGGGCAAGAGACAGGGGGACCAAGGGGACAAATCCTGAAGAGGACGTGCTATGTGATGCCACTTGTAAGTGGGTGGACACCATCAGAACAGCGGTGGCCTATGGGAACCAGGGAAGGACCGGAAAGGGCTAGAGGGGACTTTCTAATCTCCATTCACATCACCTTGGCAAACGTTACAGGGGAAGTCCCAACAAGTGCAAAGCCTTCCTTAGCCCCCGCAGAAAAGGCCCAGCCCCCGGGTTCCCTGCAAATGCACCATGTCTGCCCTCTGAGCTGACGCCCCGTCTCCATAAGATGGGCTCCCTGGAAACAGACACTGGAGCCTAGACAAAGTGCCACCAGTTTTCCCCACGGCCCAGGAACCAGGAAGCTCGTGGACTTGAGCCCAGCCCGCGGGGCGCATCTTCTGGTCACACTGGAACAAGGGAGTGTCCACAGCAGCCTTCGCCCTCCATCATTATCGGAGCAATCTAACGACCCTACAGAAGCTCAGTTCCCAAGCGGAGCGCATGCCCAGGATCATGAGTGCCCAGTGTATTGTCACTGTCATTTTAAAAATGATTTTATAAAATGATTTGATTGTTCTCAAACCTCACCCCCAGTCCCCTGCATCTTAGCCATTCTTGCCACTGGGAGTCATCAGAATATACAAGGATGAATGAAGCTCTGTCTCACCTCCGAGCTTCCTCATCTGCCCTCCCTCTGCCTGAGACATGTTTCCTCCCACTTTATCTTCCCAGCAATTTGCTAAGTTCTCTCAAGATTCAGCTCATGTCCCAACAAAAGTGCACAATAGTGCAGATGCCACCCCCACTCGTCACCAGCCCCTCATTGGCCATTTGTCTCCCTCACGAGTCAACAGCTACTAAAGGCAGGAGGTAGGAATCCTTCATTGTTATCCTCAGAGCCTGGGACATAGTGGGCAATTCATAATGTTTGCTATGGATCAAGGACAGATAGACAGATGGACACACATGCACACACACATACACACAGGGTCCAGGGTCCGAGGCCTCTGCTAGTGGAGCCCTTCTTGGCTGGGCTTGGGGCAGGTCAGGGCTGGTCCTTCGTCAGAACATTTTCTTCTTTTCTTGTTTCATTAATATCATGTTATTAACTCTAAACTCCATAAATAAAGGGGATCAAAGTGAGCAATAGGAGGAGTGGAGCCTTGTTAAACACTGAAATTCTAGGCCTGTGTGAGGCATATTAGAGCGGAGAAATGGCTAACCCAGAGTGCAAGCAGCCCCACCTCCAGAGTCCAGGGCGGCCGCCAAGGATCCACGGAAGGCCCACAATGTGGGGTTGCCGTAGCAACGGAGCTGTCACATGCCCAGGGCCTTGCTGGGTAAGCACAAACGGAGGGCATGCAAGATCCTGTTTTTCATTTGAAAATTATCACTAATTTGCAATTACTTGCAGGAAAATTAGAAGTGGAGGAAAGGGAATTGCCCCTTTTAGCAAACAACCACAACCAGTGAAAACTGACTTTTCTCCAGAGTCATAGTGGAGAGGGAAGAAGAGTTGTCACTATAAAGAGCACAGGCTTTGGAGCTAGATCAAAGGACCAAATCCTGATTCTTTCATTTCCTGGCTGTGTGACCTTGGGGAAATCTCTTAACCTCTCTGGGCTTTATTTTCTTCAGCTATAAAACCTAATAGAAATACCCATTTGCATGGTTGAGGGGAAGGTTAAATGAAATAACAAAAGTGAAGTCCAGGGCACATAGTAAATGCCCAAATGGTGAACATTAGTATCACTTCTTGAGGTTTTCATTCACTCACAGTCTTCTCTTTTTCTTGCCACTCACTTTATGTATTCAATGTATTCATTCCATTAATATTCATGAAGCACCTGTCTGCTGGTGGCGTCTAGAAACTGGAGCTCATCACATCAGAAGCCCATAAGCAGCCACCAGTGGGGATCACGTCCTCCCTACAGCCCCACAGGGCTCCTCACATTCACCACCGTCTTCGGGAGCCTCTCTGCTGCATCCGCACCTTCTCCTCCGCATCCCTGCTCACTGCTTATCAATACCCCCTCTTGGTCACCAATGTAAGGTCTTCCTTGGCCCCTTTAAGAGCGGGAAAAACTGGAGGAGCTGAAGGTCACAGGGTCGACAGCCTAAGGCAACACTAAAGGCAGGGCCTGTGGGGGAAGTAGAGTCAGGACTCACAAAATCTGGATATCCCTGGGCTCTGAGATCTTTTGGAACAGGGACTGGGCTCTGTTTGTCTCTGGGGTGCCACCCCCAAGACCATCCTGCAGAGGTGGGCACCACCGACCAGCTGGGAAATACATGCGGGAACGGCTTCACTCCGGCCGAGAGCCAGAGCAGAGGAAAGAGGTGCCAAAGCCTTGCCCAACAAGCCCCTGCCTTCCCTCAGCCCCACAGCTGTGATGGCTAAAAGCAGAGATCGCACCCGAACCCCACCTCCCACTAACCGTGTGACCTCACACAAGTGACTGCTTGAAGCCACAGTTCATTCATTTGCAGAAATGAGTCACAATGATTTGATATTTCCAGGGCACCTCCCTGCTAGCCAAGTCTTGATTGCGGGGCCATTAAAAATGGTTCTCTTTCAAAATCCAGGACACAAACCAGTACGTGCAGCAAGAGCTTCCCCATGGTGGGAGCGGAGAACTCCAGCCCTCTGGCCTGCACGGGAAACCCAGACCACCACGCCGCGCACAAAGAAGCTGGCATCCAGAACCGTGCTGGCATGTAGTTTCCAACTCACCTTCTCCCCGTTAGCATGGATGACACTGACTAGTGAAGCCTTATCCACCCACAGGGGAAGCCACAAGCAACGACGAACGCCATTCCCCAGCAACTTGGCCAACATGCCTCCTGGCTCAGCCTCAGACAAGAGAAGTCCCACCCAGCAAATGGAGGCACTTGGGAAAGAGAACAGTGAATAGAGACAGACAGCTGGCTAATGAAGCTCTTCGCCAGTATTGGTGGTTCTCACCAGGATGCCACCCCCCCCCACCCCCCACCATGCTGTGAGAGTGGCAGGGCACGAAGAGGGCAGGAGGGGTCAGAACCACCATATTCAAACTACTCATGCACTGTGGGACCTTGGAAAGGCGATCTAATCTTTTCCAGCTCCATTCGTCTCCTCCACCAAATGAGGAGGATACTAGTGTAAGGGAAGAGTGTGTGTGGAGCGGCCAGAGAAGCCCTGCGCACCCCCGTGCCCTTGATGAGGGACACTGGCCATCATCAGGGACAGTGATCTGGATAAGGCTTTATCATCATGCCCATAACAACAGCTCTCCTTTTTCAAACACTGGCTCTACCAAGGTTGGGGACTTACTATATATTATGTCACTTAATCCTCAAAATAATTGACAAAGGTCTTCTTACTTCTCACTTGACTGACAGGATGATGGAAGCTCATGATCATTAAAGGACTTGCCAGTGGTCCCACTGCTTCTTAAAAGATCAAGACAAACACCTGGATGTAGCCCTTCTGACTCCAGCGCCTGTGGTTCCCACCCGCGTCCCACACTGCCTCCGCTACTTTAGATCACTTACTGAAGCAGAGGGATCCTGAGGGGTCTGGATCTGCACTTGAGAGTAGTTATTTAATAGCATCACAGATGTTAGAAACTACAAAAGCTTCAGATTTATTTTTTCTTAAGAATCACAGAGTATAGAGCATGAGGAGTATTTTGTATGTGTCACACTGAGGTGTGACCAATATCTGATTAATGCTGGATGTATGGCTAAAACCTCAGCCAAACTCTTGTAAATAAATCAGCTACCACTAGAACACTTCCATCAATATTTCTCACCCCTGAGCACCAACTAATATTGGCACTTCAATCCAGGTATGGCTTTCTCAAGTCAAACAACCATTGATCAAAGGGGTTGGTCCTAGAAACATGGCCTCCTCACTCATGGCTCATGAGCAAACCTTCTCCATCATTGCACGTCAGTCTGCGATGAAGACTCACTTCACAGAACAGGATGATGCATGGTTCATGGTCTCTAAGACTCTCTGTGCATCCCATAAGAAGCTCAGCTGTCCACTGCTCACCCTGTACACTACCAAACACACACTTATTAAACACCTGACACAACTGTGGTTCTCCATCCTGGCTGAGCTGCAGAATCGCCTAAGAAGCAGATAGATATCTGTGGATACCTGAATACCAATCCTGCTTTATTGAATCAAAATCTCAGAGCTGAAGTCTAAGCATTCTTTTCCAGAGAAAGTGCTCGATAAATATTTGCTGAATAAATCTACAGCAACAAAAACAGCCCCTTCTTCTTGAAGTAGTACTATAGGATACTTTGCTCCTTATCTGGGCCATCTATGACCATGGACATGTTTCTCAATCTCACTGCACCTCACCTTACTCTTCTGTAAAAAGAGCAGATTAATAATTCCTCTGGGTTTTTTAACAGCTTTTTTGAGATATAATTCACATACTATACTATTCGTCCATTTAAAAATGCCAATGACTTTTAGTATATTCACAGAATCATACATCTATCACCACAATCAATTCTAGAATAATTACATGAACCCTCCTCCCAAAAAAACCCATACTCCTTAGCCTTTATTTCTCCAACTTCCCTCCCATTTTGCTCAGCCCTAGACAGACTAGAGCCTAGAATCTAGTTTCTTCTCTATAGGTTTGTCTATTCTGGAAATTTCATATGCATAGAGTCATGCAATACATTGTCCTTTATGAATGGCTTCTTTCATTTATGTTATTACATGCATCAATATTTCATTCATTTTTTCACTAAATATATCCCATTATACTGATACAAGTATACCAAATTTTGTTTATCCATTCATTATTTGATGGATATTTGGCTTTTTTTTTTTCATGTACTTATTGATCATTTATCTATCTTCTTTGGAGAAATGTCTGTTTAGATTCTTTGCACATTTTTAATTTGATTGTCTTTTTATTGGTGAGTTGCAATAATTCTTTATGTACTCTAGAAACAAGTTCTTTATAGTTTTGATGGTGTCCAGTTCATATATTTTTACTTTTGCTGATGCATTTTATGTGTCATATCTAAGAAACCATTTGCCTAATCCAAGCTCATGAAGACTTACACCTATACTTTCTTCAAAGAGTTTTACAGTTTTAATTCTTACCTTTAAATACTTTACCTGTTTGAGCTAATTTTGGTGTATGGTGTGAAGTAGGGGTGTCCAACTTCACTCTTTTGCATGTGGATATCCAGTTAATCTTATATCATTTGTTTAAAAAACTATTCTTTCCCCCAATGAATGGTTTTGTATTAAAGACCTATTCTTTCAAAGGAATCCTTTGTAAAAATGAAGTGACCATAAATATGAGAGTTTATTCTGGACTTTTATTCTATTCCATTGATCTACATGTCCATTTGTATGACAGTTCCACACTATCTTCATTACCATAGCTTTATAGTAATATTTGAACTTGGGAAGTACGTGTCCTCCAACTTCGTTCTTTTTCAAGATTCTTTTGGCTACTCTGGGTACCTTGAATTCCCACATGAATTTTAGGACCAGTTTGTCACTTTCTACAGAGAAGTCAGCTACGATGTGGATGGGAATTGAACTGAATCTGTAGATTACTCTGGGCAGCACTGCCATCTTAAAAAACACTGTCTTCTGAGCTTTGGACACAGGACATCTTTTCATTGATTGTGGAATTTCTTTCCACAATGCATTCTGGCTTTCAGAGTACAAATTTTGCACTTCTTTTGTTAAATTTATGATTGATTATTCTATTCTTTTTGATACTATTTTAAATGGACTTTGTTGTTTAAGTACAATGTTGTGTAGAAGTGGTGAGAGCCAGATGTCCTTGTCTTGTTCCTGCTCTTAGGGCAAAAAGCATTCAGACTTTTGTCATTTGGTCTGATGTTAGCTGTGGGTTTTTCATAGATGCCCTTTATCAGGGTGAGGAAACTAACCTTCTATTCCTGGTCTGTTGAGTGTTTTTATAACAAAGGTGTTTTGAATTTTGTCAAAATATTTTTCTACATCTTTTGAGATGAACATGTACTCTTTGGTTCTTCATCCTACTGAATTAGTATATTAAATTAATTGAGTTTTCAATGTTAAACCAACATTGAATTTCCAGGATAAATGCAATTTGGTCATGTGTATAATCCTTTTTCCATATTGTTGAATTTAATTTAATAGTATTTTGTTGAAGATTCTTGCATATCTATTCATAAAAGAGATATGTCTGTTGTTCTCTCATAATATATTTGCTGGGATTCAGTATCTGAGTAATACTAGCCTCGTAGAATGAGGTGGAAAGTGTGCCCAGTTCTAATTTTTGAAAGTCTGTAAACAATTAGTATTAATTTTTCTTTACATGTCTGTAGAATTTACCAGTGAAGCCATCTAATCCTGGGTTTTTCTTTGAAGGGAAGTTTTTGATTACTAATTCAATCTCTTTACTTATTAATCTATTTAGACCTTATTATTTCTTCTTGAGTCAGTTTCAGTAGTTTGTGTCTTCATGGTAACTTTTCCATTGAACATAAGTTATCCAATTTGGCGGCATACAGTTGTTCATATTATTCCCTTATACTTTATTTTTGTATTTTTGTAAGGTCATAGTAATACCTTCTCACTCATTTTTTATTTTAGTATTTGAGTCTTCTCTATTTTTTCCTTTGTTAGCATAGTTAAAGGTTGGTCAATTTTGTTGATATTTTTGAAGAACCAACGTTTGGTCTCATTGATTGCCTGTGCTATTTTTTTATTCTCTACTGAATTCATTTCCACTCTAATCCTTATAAGTTCCTTCCATCTGTTTGCTTTGGGTTTGTTTGCACTTTTATTTTCAGTCTCTTACGATGGAAGTTTGGGTTGTTGATACCTTTTTTAAAAAATATAGGCATTTACAGATATAAATTCCCCTTTTAAGTAAATTTAGTTGCATCCCACTTCATTTTCCCTCATTTCTAAGTATTTTCTAATACTCCTGTGATTTCTTCTGTGACCTACTGGTTATTTAGTAGTATATTATTTAATTTCCACATACTTGTGAAATCCCAAATTGCTTTCTTTATTAATTTCCAATCCTTTTCAACCAAAGGCCATACTTTGTACAATTTCAATCCCTTTTACATTTATTGAAACTTGTTTTGTGGCTTCAAACATGGTAAAACTCCATAGATCCATGCACACATGAGAATAATTAAATTCTCTGTTGTTGCTGAATGGACTGGTCTATAAATGTCCTTTAGGTCTGATTTGTGTATAGTGTTGTCCAAATCTTCTATTTCCTGATTCATTCACATATAGTTATTCATATGCTGTGTTTGTTTGTTTGTTTTTAATTTCTGTAAGGTCAGTAGTAATATTGCCTCTTTTATTTCTGATTTTATTAATAGTAATTTGAGTCTTCTATTTTTTTTCTTAGCTGTGTATTGACATCTCTAAGTCATATTTTTGAATTACCTATTTCTCTCCTCAATACTATCAGCTTTTGCATCATGTATTTTGAGGCTCTGTTGTTAGGGGAATACATTTATACTTGAGGTTTTCCAATGGGTTGATCTTTGTATCATTATACAACACTCCTCTTAACTCTAGTAACAATTTTTGTGTTAAAGGCTACTTCACCTCATATTAGTATAGCCACTCCAATAACTGGGTTTTTGTGAGGAGTTAAATTAGTTAATTCATATGAAACACAGAAAAGCATGTGGACAAGCATTTGATAAATATTATCTAATACTGTTACTTATGGGATATTATTGGAGTGGCCTTACATGCCTTATCCAGCCCTGTGGTACATATAGTTCTCTATTATTTTATAGAAGAATAATGGAGGAACAAAGAGTTCAAGTAAATTATCCAAGACCCTCAAGCTAAGAGGGTGATTCCAAATGCATCTTTTTGACTCCAAAGCCCTTCCTCTCTTCTATATGGTCTGCCTGAGATACTGTGGCCAAACAGGTTATCTACAAGGTCCCAACTTTATAGTCAAACTGAACATAAATTGCCGTGGTCAAGAACACGGACTTTGAGGTCATAAGAGATCAGAGTAAAGCTTGGAGTCACTATTCACTGGCTGGAGGACCTTCGACAAGTTCCTTAGCCTCTGTCTGACTCAGTTTCCTCATTTCTATTTTAGCGATTCTGATGGTACCTCTTCCCAAGGGTCATGATAAGGATTAACTGCAACAATGCCAGTACATTTTCTGGCACCTAGGGATCAGTCAATAAAACTTAGCTGTTGTGAATGTTATAATTATACTTATTATATGGCTAGCTAAACAAAGAAGATGTGCAGTAATGTATCTACCACAGAACAGGTAAGAGTGTGTTTGGAGACAGGCAGTCTCCCCTGACTCAAGGACCATCAGAGGCTTCCTGAGAAGTGTGACATTTCCATAGGACCTTGAAAAGGTATAATGGGGACAGATGAGCAGGGTATGGCTGGCTTGGTGAGCAGCAGGACCAAGACACTGAGGCTGGCAAGTGTTTAACCAGCAGGGCTTCCCTGGCCAGCGCAGCTCTGGCCTCCTTTTCGAATGCCACCTAAACTCAAGGTGCCATGAAAGTGTACGCACTTCAGAGAAGGAAGAACAGTGACCCAAGGAACAGAGAAAGGAGCTGCATCACGGGGTGAGAACCTCCCTGTCCCCTCCAGCCCACCTCTGTTCTCGCCTGTCCTGTGTGCCTTTATCTCTAATGAGTTCACTCAGAGCCCATCTGCCTGATCCTAACAGTTCTGTGGGGAGCAGAGGGTTGTTCTGGGGAAGTAACATCCTGAACACTACAACTCCCCTCAGTTCCATGTTCAGCAGAAAACACGGATTTCCTCGACCCAGGGTTGCCACGGCAATGCTCCAGTCTGAACTCAGTGGCAAGGTGTGCATGATCCTGCCCCGGAGCAAGGGGCAAGTGCAGGTGCTGGACCCTCACATCCTCCAGTACGGCCCTGGAGCACAGTGGACTGTGGGGGTACAGTCCCCCAACCCCACTTATCAATTCTGTCACTGTGATCACCCCCACAGAGCACCCTGACTTCCAAGGCAGGGAAAATGAGTAGTGACAGCATGGGGACATCAGCATGTTGTCACCTCTGACACAGACCCTCCCTCCAGCCTGCGCTGCATTTCACGCCCAACACTCAACTATGACTTTGTGTTCGCCTCGCAGTCTGTGCTGGTTGTTCCTTTTACCGGATTTGAATAATCCAAGTGACGCTCAAAGTGGCAACACTTGCCTGAGGTCATAAGTGACGAAGCCAAAAAGTAAGCCACGCCCATAATGCTGGCAACACTTTTGTTTAGGGGCAGGGGGAAATGTGACTCCCGGAGCACGCCAGGTATGGCAAAGTTGAGGCGAAGGAGTCAGGTATTGCCTGTTGGGCTCGGATCACGGGCCCACCTCAGGGTCTCGGGTGAAGTAAAAGGGAAGGAAGCACAGGCAGGAGGGACGGAGAGAGTCTCAGCAGCTTCCAGGGAGTTGGGCAAGCAAGGCAAGGCCAGTTCGGTGCCAGATCAGAGTGTGGATGGTATCAGAGGGCAGAGCCCAGCCACCAGGAATCTAGCCCCACAGAGTGGGAGGGAGACCCAGACGTGGGTTCCAGGCTCCAGCCCATGAGAAGAGGCACTGGCAGAACCCAGGGGATAAGATTAACATTAATTTAGCACCTACCACTTGTCAGAAGCTCTCAGATCTTTCCTTTGCATGTAGTACCTGCTGTGGTCCAAAGGGGTACCCTGTACCCCTAGTATATATATGAAGATGCTGCAGTCCTGAAGAGCTAACTGCTCACAAGTCCACATCTCCTTCTGTGACATACTGGTGTATGACACTTCCCAGCATATGGCTCTCAGGAAGGGCTACACGACTGAGTTCTGGCTGTTTATATTGGGCAAAAAGCCTCATACATACTCCTTGATCCTCCTATCTCCCCACAAGATCTCCCACACACCCTTACATTTGTCTGCAAGAAGACACAGATGATAAAAGGTAGGACTCGGAAGGCCCCAGTGACTGGCAGAGCCCCAGATAGAAGGGGCCTGGGTCGCTGAGTGACAGCGTGGAGCAGGAAGAGCTAGACAGAGCCCCCAGCAGAAGCCCAGGAGACATGGCCCTCCAGATAACCTGCTGTGAGCTCCACTGCTTAGTCATTTCCCCGGTGTGAGTCTCAGTTTCCCCTTCTGCACGAGGTAAGTGTGGGACCAGATGATGGCCAAGGCTCCTCCAAAGCTGCCTTACAGAGATGTGTGTGCTTCTTTAAGCAGGGGAGGGGGAAGAAAGGCCCCGAGGATGACTCCTGCCCATTAGCTCTGGTCCCTCTCTTTATGGCTGTCTGGCCAGCCAAGTGCAGCACCTCCATTCGAAGCCCGGACACACACCTGCCTGGTGATGGGAGCTTTCATAGGCTTCCCAGCATCCTCACTGATGAATTGGTTCATTTTCACCAACAGGTGTGACCCACTTCTCCCGAGGGAGGAATCCCCACAGTGACGTCAAACCCCATCCACAGCCTCCATACCTCCTGTGGGCGCCTCCCTACACACACACAGCACCCCTGCGGGCATGAGACTAAGACACACTTGTGCGCCTGCCTTCTTGCCTGGACACTCACTACAGGGCAGACACATTTCATTCGCAGCCAGTTCCACTGCGCAGGTCCCTGGAGACCTGCCGAAGCAGCAGAAAAGGCGAGAGCAGCCTGCTCCAGGCCATGAAGGCCGTTTCTGCCCCCCGAGTCCTAAACCGGAAACACACCTGGCTTCCCAAAACCCTGCCAAGGTTATTCATTGGTGGTGTTATTTCTCTCTCCCCCTGGCTTCTCTGTCTCCATCCTGGGAATATCTCTTTACCACTCACTCTCCAGAGGCATTTGTCTGCTGGGAAAATAGCAGGGGACAGCAAAGGTCGCAGTGACTAGCGCTGACTCGCCGCATACAAATGCGCCTTTTAGCTGTGGGCCCTGCAAAGACTGCCCATGTCCCATTATTGATAAATCCTTGAAAAGATTCTAATGTATCTTCATTTCAGGAAAAACAACTGCTTTCAAGGTTGCACCAAGAAAATAAAGCAGGCGGCCTGGTGACAAATTCGAGAAGTTGGCATTTTCCCGAAGATTAAAAGATAATAACACTTCTATTAGGATCACGGCGCCACGCTGTATTGATCTCATCAGGGAAGCCACTGCAGGTCTAATATGAACAAAGCGCGTGCTAGAATTAATCACGGGGGTTTTATTACGGTTCATAGGGCGTTTCGTTCAAGCTGCATCGTTTGCAATATTGATAGCCCCGCTCCCCGTCTGTTATTAAGTGCAAGCGGGCCATGGAAGCTGGGCCTGCCGAGTGAGAACCCAAAGTCCTTCATCAAAAGTAAATCTTATCTAAACCATGCACACAAAGCCAATTAGGTTTTGATTTACATTTTAATTCTGCTGCTGAGGCCCCATGTTGGAGAGGGAGGGACCCGAGACGAGACCCAGAAGGACCCAGTGCCTGTGAAGGCCCATGTCCAGCTGGACACGCGACCTTGGACAAGCTCCTTCCCTTTGCAGAGTCTCAGCTTCTGGATCTGTCCAACGCGACTGACAGGGCCTCCCTCCCAGCGTGAGACAGGATCCCCCGAGCGTCTGACATAAAACTTCACTAGGGAGGAAGACGCAGAAATCAGCCTGCCCTTCTTCCTGATGGTAGCTTCACTCTCTCTTCGTGGAGGCTTTCTCTAGCCTGAATTCTGGAAAGAACAACCTAAGCAAAAAGCCCAATGAAAATAAGCAGCATTGTTTTTTAAATCCCAAACTTCAAAGAGACACACAACTGTGCTTTCAGGCCTGTGGAAATGAGTTCCCGGTTTCCGTCTCCTGGGTTTTTCTTTGGAGGTCGTGGCTGCCTCCACTTACCCCCAGAGGGTAGGGCACACCGTCAGCTTTGGGGTAAAGACAGTATCATAAATCATATCTCTCGCTTAACTGTTTTGAAAATAAAATAAGATAGATTTGAAAGCACTCGGTCTATGGCGGGGGTGGCGAACCTTGGCACGTGTGCCCAAAGTGGCATGCAGAGCAATTATTTCGACACGCGGAGCTGTGAATACCATTTTAAAAATTATTGTTTATGCTCTTAGAGACATAAAAATAATCGATACCTCTATCTGACTCGATGGGTTGGCATGCAAGTCGAGCGAGTATACTCTTATTTCATAAACTTTGGCACTCAATCGCCAAAAGGTTCACCAACCCTGGTCTATGGTCTCACACAGGATATGCTTGCCATAACTCCAGACTTTATCATTACTGGAAGGAGGAGGAGGAGGGGCAAAGAGTCGTCACAATACTAATGATCACAACAGTAATCATAGTAGCAGGACTCGTAACCAGGGTAGTGTGATTAGCAACTGTAGTAGTAGTAGTAGCAGCAATCATAGCAGCAAGTAGTACTACTAGTAATTCTGGTAGTAATAGCAGTAGTGCTGGGACCGGCGTAGTGATGAGACTAATGGAGGTGGTGGTGATGGTGGCAGTTCTCAGTACCTGTGTGATGCTCTCTCCGAGCTGCAAGCCGGCCCATCATCTATGAACGGGCAATAATGACGTCTAACTCTCGTGGATCGTGTCCAGATAAAATCAGACACTCTAGCTAAGGCTCCGCCTGACCCCCAGCCGGCTCGTCCACTTCCTTCCCTGTCAGCCTCCACCTATTTAAAATCTCTTGCTTATGCCCTGCCCCAAGCACCCGAGTCTCAGCGCGTCATGACGGCACGCCTAGAATTCATGTTTCTGCATGCTTACAGTGGGAAGAGCACTGGAACAGGAGTCCAGGGAGTGGGGTTTGAGACTGGAGCAAAGCCCTAATACTCGTGTCTTCATCCCAGGGCTGATGGGAAGGCTGAGTGAAAAGATGGAGTAAGCCCGTCACAGGGGCCTGGTCCACCCCACGCACCTAACGAGAAAGGCTGTTCAGTTCCTGACCTCCAATTCCCCGCCTGGGAGTCAGCAGACCTCTATGTAATAGAGACCAGCAGATTAAGGAGCCTGCTACAGCACTTCTTGAGGACAAAGTGCTCCGTTGTCTCTTCGTCCACGGAGCCTGACAGAGTCCCTTGCGCACAATAGGCATCCAATGAACGGCTGCATCCTGTGGACCACGTGGCAGGTCCCTTTCACAGCATAGCAGCCAGCGCTCAGGCGCGTCTTCCACGGGAACAGCTCTCACATCAAGAAGCTCATGGTCCTGCGTTCAGCTGTCCTTCCCTCGCGTGGACTTCCAATCCACATCTCCATAACTGCTACCCTTTCTTTAGTCCCAGCTCGGGCCGTGGGAGTCACGGGAAACACGCTGCTACGACAGCGCTTCGAGTGTCCCACCGGATTCCCTCAGTCTTCCTTCTTCACAGGCCAGGCGATGCCAGCGCTTCACCCGCTCTGCTCCGCTCGTGGTCCGGTCACTTACCACCTGCGCTGGAACCCAGGAAGCAGCAATGGGGGATGACGGGCCATGTGGGTGCAGACCTGCTTACACGTCTTTAAGGACTTGGACACCCTCTTGCTTGCCCCACTCTGGGGTCCCCCCACAAGTGCCGGCCTTGGAGCTGAGCCCCAAATCCAGGCACAGGCGGACCAGTTCAGCGAGCTCCTCCACCCCGAGCCCAGCACCAATACACAGCAAATATCCAGAAAGGGATGTGCAGTGAATGCGTCCTGAATACGTATCACCTTCCTCCTCTAAAGGCATCTGGTTCCTAGTGTCCTTGTCTTGTGGGGAAGCCAAGGGAATGGCCGACCTGGAATGGGCCGCACAGGACAGAAGCCGGAGTTGGCATCATAAACCTGGACCAGTGAATAAGCTGAACCTAGGAGTGTGCAAATCCAGGTCACACGCATGCACGAGCAAGATCTGCTCGGCAGAGAGACCAGTAAGTGTTTGTCCCCAGAAGGACAGCTTCAGATAGAAGTCCCTTTTGGACACCAGGAGGAAAGCTGATGCCAGAATCCTAGGGGGCGGGGGTGGGGGGCGGGGGGGCGCAGGGGGCTGACATGCTAATGGAGCGAACTGGGGCGAACGGGGGAAAGTCAAGTGCACCCACTGGAGGGAAATGCTAACTCAACACCTGGGATGGGGACAGAGCTCTGACCACAGGTGGGTGCAAAGGCCAGATCATGTGAGCTGGGTCTGTGGCAGTCACCACCTGTGCTTCCTGGAACAAACAAAGAAGGAGGCGGGAGGGAGGGAGGGGGAGGGAGAGGGAGAGAGAGGGAGAGAGAGAGAGCGAGCGAGCGAACACCAGGGTAAGAGGAGAGAACAGGGCAGGAGGTAGGGCGGGTGAGGGGAAGAACAGCAGACATCAACCTTGTGAGCACTTTAATAAAGTTGTTTTATTGAATAAGTCATCTCCACCGTAAAATAGATTTGCATTTCGCTCTGCCCCCGGCATCCCAGCTCTGTTGCCACCACAATAGGCACCTCGTAAATCCACAGGTGCCGTGTCTTCCTGCAAAACCCAGAGAGCTCTTCCCAGCGCACCTGTGCCTGGAGCCCTGGCTGCCTCTGCAGGACCCCGCGCTGCCCAAACAAACCCCAATAACAGACGCCAATGTGTGGACGAAAGCGTGCTTGTCACAGAGTGGTTGTTTTGCTGAGAAAATCCATCACTCCAGGAAGTGGCATAAACACAGCATTATATGGATTTTGAAGGAACAGGCAGGAACACCACTCTTAAACCCCACAATGCCAGCGCCCGCCCTGTCACCTGACAGGGGGAGTGGCTGGCTGTGGGCGCTGAGACCAGAAGGCCTTCCCTCACATAATGAGAAGCACGCCAGAATCCACCGTTAACGACCAGTCCCTTTCTTCTACGCTAAGTCCAGAGGCTTGTTTTCAGGGGGTTAGAAAGCAACTATAAAAATACTTTCGGACTCATAGGCTGTCATACAGGCTCAACTTGAGAACACTCTTCCTGAAGCTACAGCTCTACTCGTCCCCATTAACGTCTGACACGCACTCCACATTGACTAGAGATGCACACTGAATACACACGGCCTGCCCAGAAAGTAGCCAGCCACGTACTGTGAAAAACAGAGGCATGTATGGCTCGGATTCATAGACAGAGTTCCTGATGACGGCTGATGGTGCTCGTGCTTGACACACATGTCCTGAGGTTTTCCTGATTTGATTTGACCCAAAGCCAAGGCACACCCTTCACTCTTGATGCTTTGCCTCATTGATGATCCAGGACCAAAGGGCTACAACAGAAAACCTCAACTAAACAGCAACTAGCCATCCAAGAACTTCAACTTGCCAGAATTCATTTTTATATTTGAGTCTGAGGGTCATTCATGTTAAAAACGCAACACGTTACTTCAACAAACGTATACTGTGTTCTCCGCAAGCACCGTTCTGGGTGCTGGGGGTCAGGCCGTGACGCCAGGAAAACGGCCCTGCCGGCACAGCCTGCACGCCCGTGAGTGGACGAGGGAGGCGGTCCCCAGCAGGGCCCAGCCAGGCTTCAGGGCCTGCTTGCTTCCTGAGCTCGCCTCCGCTCCTCACCCCGCGGTGGGTCACAAGACATCACTTACCGCTGCAGCTTCACTCAAGGCCCTAGGAGTCACCGTGGGCCCAGAGAAAGCATTCCTGCTGCCCCCCAGGGCCCTGCATCCGGGCAGCCTACGTTCTGCCTGGCTCTGACACGGTAGGGCCTAGTAAGTGACAGGGCTCCAGCTTGTAAAGGAATGTGGTGCCAAAACTGAGGTGCAAACTGCAGACTTGGCCCCAGAAACCGAGCCTGAGCCCCACTAACAGGCCCTAAAACAACAGGCTCATGAGAGAAAGCACAGAGGTTGGTTTCAAACATGCTGTGTTTGAAGTGCATCCAGGCATGCGGGCTGGGGGTCCAGTAGGCTGTGAGACCCCAAGTTCTACAGGTGAGGACTTGGTATGGAGAAAGACTGGAAGGTCTTTCTTGAAATCCAGAGAAGAGATCAACAAAGGAAATACTGCCGAGAAAGAGGAGGACGCAAGACGGTCAGAGGAAACTTCCTGGTAAGCGACTGGAGGATGGAGAAAGAAAAGAGAGCTTAGATGGGGTGCACAGCCTGAGGCGTTCACAAATGCCACCGAAGCAAAAGCTCTGGGAAGGGGAGGGCCAGGGAAGCGCACTGGGTTAGTGGGACCGACACGGGTCTGTTGGGTTTAGTAACCTGGACCGTTCTAAAGATTTTCAAGAGAGTCTCCGACAGAGGGATGGGGGTCACCTTCCAAGAACGTGCAAGGAGCAAGGGATTAGAAGGCCAAGGATGCAAGTCGACCCGATAAATTCAGGGTAACAAAGTAGAGGACCGATGGCTTGGGAGGAGGTGGACGGGAAGAGTGTCAGTGGGTGTCCAGGCTGAGACCTGGAACACCAAGAGAGGAAAGACCTGCTGACAGGGAGGTCCCACAAAAGGCAGGGGTTTCGGAGAAAAACAGATACTTTCAGCTGCAAGTAACAAAATGTCCTACAAAAGTGGCTTCAACCTTAGAGCCTTATTTTTCACACACACACACAAAGCCCAAAGTGCCAGCCACATGTTTTAGGAAGCTATGGAAGTGCTAGAACATGACTTATCTTTCATGCAATCAAGATCCAAGTGGCATGAAATGGACACAGTTGGCATGGGAACCAGAACACTTTAGGGACCCAATTTTCAAAATTCATTCTACAACTGTCTGCATTCTGTGTGGGTGAGGATGCTAATTGTGAAGCTTGGGCCGATGCAAGGACAATCACATATTGCTTAATGAGTTTCCTAGTACTTCCTTCACTGGATAATCAGTGCTTGTGTTTCTGGACATTAAATGTATTTATGCTAATCTTTTTTCCACCCAAATGTAACGTATAAATGCTGCTTGGTGACAGCTGTGCTAAGAAGCCTGTTTTTCATGGGCAGGGGCATCGGTGGAGCTAAGGCACCTGAGGTTCCACATATATCCCCACTGTCCCCACCCCCTTGCAGCTCTATCCCCCTGCTAAAGAATCTGATTCCAATATCTGAGCCAACAACACTTTGCTTAAAGTGATGAATCACTCTCATTAAATTAGGGTTTGTCACCTTCATGTGACAATTTATTTTGCCCTGTGCCTATCGACCGTACATTTTATTGATTACTAATTTCAGCTAAAACAGGCCCCAAGCGTCACAGATTCTTGCTTCTCACCACGAACACTGAGGGATAGAGCAGGTACCAGTGGGTGGAATGGCGGAGTGGAGGGGGAAGACTTTCTAACAGTCAGAATGATCCCAGAATGGGCATACTCTTGAGAGGAGTGACTTCTGGATTTATGTGAAACATTCGAATGTTGTCCCCAATACCCTTAAAGCCACATCAATGTAAGGATTTAGGAAAGATGCTGGCATTTCATGAAAAGCTCTATTCCTACATGGCTTCAAGGAATCTCCATCATTGGCGACCTTAGTCTACCTGATTCCAGTGGACTTGACTGGCTGGCATGTGACGTCCAAATCCCGTCATTTTCCGGAGTCTGCACACAAGAGGTGGGTGACCTAAAGCTCTGCCTCTCTGTGGCCCAGCCAACCATTCTCACTGTCCCCTACCCAATCGAGAACCACTGTCTGGGCATTAACCCATGGAGCCACGTCTTTTAACACTCCCCATGTAATTTTAATGAACATATAAGTTCAAGCCGCTTGCTCACAGGACTGTGAGAACCTCCACAGATTTCACTGTGGTCCCTGGTGAACTGGGGCCTGCCTGCGGGTTCAGCCTCCTCTCCTGATGCTCTGCTGCCTTCAACTTCCAGAGGCGCTAACTGGCTTGCAATTCCCTGTGTGCACCTCAGGTGCAGAAAGGAAGAAATCTGAGATGTGGCTTTGGGCATGGGGGATGCTGGGACAAAGTCGATTCTAAGATTTGCTTTCATGTGAATCCCTAGTATGTGAGGAAAGAGGGGAGTTCAGCAGGGCTCCTTCTGGCTTCCTGGGTCTTCTCTCTACTCAGTTAATGGAGCTGCATTACTCTGTGGCCTTTTGCTTCCTTCCCTTCTATGTATGCTGTGCACAGACCTTACTGGGACCCCAGTGAGGAAGGGGTAGCTATGGGCCTGAGGCATCCATAGAGGTGCTTCAGTTCACAAATTGTATGCCATCATTGTGTCTGCCTCCCACAGGAAGCTGCAAGTTATTCAAGGGTCGACCTATGTTTTCCTGTTTTCTGTTTTGCCAGTCCTCAGCACAGTACCTGGTATATAACGTTAGAAGGGGCTCGGATAACTACGTATTTCTAAGAAATTAATATATGAGGAGCGCAACTTCCCCGAGGCAGTGTGGGATAGAGGCAGGAGAAGGGAGGTGCTTTTTCAGTTTCCATGACAAATCTGAGCAACAGGAGTTTTATACCCCATTGTACAGATTCAAGGACTCAGAGGAAAGGCATTCACCCCAGACAGAACCTGGCAAAGGACTTCAACCCAGGACTCGTAATAGTCTCTCCAGTGTGCTCCTTCTCCTCTTGGAATATGACCCCCATTGCTGTACTGGACCCTCTCTTGAAAATCTTCAGAAAGGTCCAACTTACCAAACCCAAAAGATTCATGTCAGTCTTGCTTCATAGGTGCCAGGGAGGGATGACTTAGATGACCAACCTTTGGGAATGTTCCTGATTCAATGACCTGGACCTCTAACAAGCCATGAGAACCCATGACGTTAGAGAACTTGGCGAGTTTTATTGAAGGGATGGTCTGTGCGGACCTTCTAATAGGAGCTAGGTGATTATATTAATACATAGAGACCTAATGTGTTCCAGCTCATTCAGTCTATCGGGTAGATGAAGTATTTGTGTGGTAACCAAGGAAGGTTCATAAGAGGGGCAATTGCCCCTAACAGGGATCTGTTGGAACACAGTTAGTTACAAGGATCTCATCATCTTCTAGACTAGAGCAATTCATTCTGTGACAAGATTCCAACTGGCTATGAGTCAGTACAGTGTATTACCTTAGGGCCTGGTCCTCCTCTCTAGTCTACTTTGGACAAATCTCTGCAGAAAGTGGGGCTGGCACTGAGGAAAGCAGGCTTGGCCAACCTGTGACTCATGGCCGCATGGGCCCAGGATGGCTCTGAATGTGGCCCAACACAAATTTGTAAACCTTCTTAAAACATTAGGAGAGTTTGTATTGCGATTTTTTTTAAAGCTCACCAGCTGTTAGAGTTAGTGTTTCTTATGTGGGTCCCAAAACAATTCTTCTTCCCATGTGACCCGGGAAGCCAAAAGATTGGACAGCCCTGGAGTAAAGTTGAGAAAGCAGGCCATTCTTGGAGGATTGGCATGGAGTGTCTTGATGGTAGCACTCTACCACAGGTGCAGCTCAGGGGTGTTAGTCTTACAAAAACTACCGTGCAAGCTGATGGTAAATCTCAAGGAAACCCCGGAGTACAAATCATGAATGGGAAAAAGCAGGGGAGGATGTCAAAGAGAGGGAAGATCTGTACTCTGGAGAACTCATGGAGCAGGAGGGAGCCACAGCAGATTCTTGAGGACAGGAGGCTACAGCGAGGACAGCGTGTATGCTGTCATAGGTGAGGCCGACACAGAGGAGAAGAGGGATTGTGGGCAATTAGCCGTTTGAGCCAGAAGCCAGATCATGAACTTCCCCACCACTTCCCATGCACTGAGTCTGACAAATATGATGACATTGCTAAGTAACACTGACAATATTGTGAACTTCATTCATTTAATCTCCATTAAAGCCATTCGCTTTTTTAACTAATTCCCTCCCCAAAAGAAAAAGGCTCTGAAAACAAATTCTCAAAACTTTCCTATCACCCGTAACTCATCAGATCAGACCAACCAAACGGTACTTTTTCAGGTAAAAAATGAGGGCATAAACATTATTATTCCTATTTCTGGTTAATTGCCTGACAGGTTAATGATATTTTAACAAATAATCTGGGACAGACTTGCAGCCTATCCCCCAAATGCGGGTGTTGGTCTATAAACTGCAGGATGGTAACAAAACCATCATATCTAGAGAGTTCTTTGCATTTCTCACGGCATTTGCACACGCAGTATGTCATTGGAAACTACGGCTCAGCCCTACATGGCATCATTCAAAACCCTTTGCTCTTTCCACAGAATCACTGTGCTGCTTATGTTTGAATAAATGGCCTGACATGTGTGAGAGAAAATCATGACATGAAGCCAGATGATATAATATCCAATCTGAAACGCCGGGCAAGGCCAAGACGAAGCTGTGGCTTCCCAGAAAGCCAAAGTGAGGATAGAGGACTTAGCCACCATTCAGATCTTGTCGTGGGTCCAGAAACGTGGAAATGGAAGCTGCCAGAGCAGTGCAGGCCTAGATCACCTGGAAAATGTAGCTGGTGTGAGGCATGCTGCTTCAGTCTCCTGAACTGTAAGGCACTATGCACTATTCCACACTGGGTTCAGGCCCAGCATCGAGAATCAGTGTGCAGACACTGGAGCCAGGCACACGCCCCCTGACCCGGCCCGTCCAGACCCACGAAACTAGATGGAGGGAAGCGAGAGCTTTGTTGAGAAGAACCAGAGGCGCACACTCTGAGATTAACTCTTTAAAACTCTTCTTATTTCAGTCCGAATGCCCACATCTCTCAGCAGAGTTAGTTAGTAGCAATGACCCTTGCCATGAGCATGAATATGGTACCCACCATGCAGATACCAAAATCTGCGTGCACACACACACACACACACACACACACACACCAGCCACTGCTCCGCAGCCAGCAGGCCTGTCTGCCTGTCAGTTACAAAGCGCAGGGGATCTGACGGAGGAGCACTCATATGCCGGACACTGCACTGGGCTCTTAGCAGGGTTTTCCTACTGATTTCTCTCAAACATTCCGCCAAGTTAATATGAAAGCCCCACTGCACAGAAAAAGAAACAGGATCCACGAGTGTAATATATCTCCCCGTGGTCAAAGAGTGCCTTATCATTCACAGGTTAACACAGCTCATCCGAGACAAAGGACGTAATGTGACCCCTGCCTACCTAAAAAGCACACACCCAGGATTAAACCCAAGTTCGCCTTTCTCCAAAGCCTGCACCCCAGTAGTGAAGGATCCAATAAATAGTTGCCAAATAAACAAGTGAATACCAGTAATCCTATCGCACCACGCCAGCCTCTTAAAGATGGGATACACAGAGAGGGACACAGATTTAAATTAGAAAGTAAGAAGAAGAAGAAGAAAAAAGCCAACTGGGATAATTGGACAAAGTTGGTGAATAATCAGAGCACTCACAGCATCCCTCTCCTGGCCCCAGACCACACCCGGCGGATTACTCTGAGGAATAATCCACACAAGTAAGCCACCCAATTTGAAACGTGTCGGGGGCACTGACGCCTCTTGGGAACCCGGCCCCCAGCGGACTCCACGTGCCGCTGGCTTGATGAGAGCCGCCCACGGCCCCAGGTCAGCACACAGGCCTGCCCAGCAGTGCTTGTCCTGTGGGACACGCTCCCTCCTGTGACAGCAGCGGCGGCGGCCACACTGGTCCCGCCTGCTCTCCAGTCCCCACCACTGAGGGCTGTGACTTGAATCGGATCCCAGGGCCGGCCTCCAGTTCCAGACACGGAGCCACAGCATCGGGAGGCTGAGTGCCCCTACGAAGGTGACAGATGTGCCCGTGGGACACATATCAGCCCTGTGAAGCCCAGCGCTGAGCTGGCCCGTGTGCATGGCGGCAGAGCCTTCGTGGGCAGACCATGCCGCAGCTACCATCTCGGTACAGGTCAACGTCACCTGGGAGACTCCGTCCCTGTTCCACCACATCCCTCTCAATGATGGCCAGTGGCCTGCATTAATATGCACAGAGATGACTCAGCCAAGGACGTGACAGAGTGCTAAGACTAGCAGTTAAGAGTGAAAAAGACCACCTACTGTCACATCCCAGCCTCAACATGACCGATGACCAGTGGTGGCTCTCTGATCAAGCTGTTTCTTTCCTCTGCCTCCGGTTCTCACCTGTGAAACAAGGATTATTATGAGATCTAATGGCAAATCCATCAAAGGCACTTTGCGTTGTAATTAGCACAAGGTTAGCGGCCTGCTCACCATGCCCCAGATCCCTGCTCCGGAGGAAGTTTCCCTCTCCAGACTTTTCACTCTAACTTCAGACCACAGCCGGTTTCTTCTCCGCTCCCTCGAGCACCTGGCCGCTTCCGTGCGGGCTTGTCATGACACCCAGGCTGTTCTCAACATGACACCTAGGCCTTCTCTGCAGCCCATACTGTCCCCTGTCATTTCCACCCTTCTCTGGGTCTTTCCTCGATGTCCCCTCTGCCTCACGTCCCAGAAGACCCCAGCCAGGGGCCAGACCAACGATCCGCCCCAGCTATTGCCCCACGGGGTCCGTCCTCACGCCATGCCCTACCCCGGGCCCTATCCCAGCAGAGCATCAACACACTGTGGTCCCCAGCCAGCCCCCTCCATGGCTCTAAGTGGACCTGCTCCACGGTCCTCAGCAGAGCACCTACTTCAAAGTGACAATAATGGGGTTAGGCGCTAACTGTCCGAACATTTGGTTTCACTGCCCACAAATCTAGAAGCCTCCACCTCTCCCTCCCTCCACCTCCTCCACAGAAAAAAGACGCATCTGCCCCTACCTTCCCCTGTACCGTGTGTCACTCAGGGGTCCTGCCTTCTGTCCTCTCTACTTCCAGGTGTCCCCTCACCGAAGACCCCCAGCCTTCAGCATAGAAATGTTCTCAGACTTCCCTTACTTTACCAAGGAGGACAAGTCTCCCTCGACCCTCTCTCGCTCACACAGACAATCCTCTTCAGAGTCGTCTGCGCTCCCCGTCTCTGCCCCTGCGCCGACCACGGCTCTGCAGTCTGGTGCCCAGGCGATTACGCTAAGAAGGCCGATAACAAATGTGGAGCTGTACCTGACTGCCTTCTCTTCCTCACTTCCCCATGAATGAGTCCAAGCTCCACCCATCCTGGCCCTCCCCACTTAATAGCTGTTAGGTCCTTTCCATCTGTCCTCTCCACTCTCCGTGTTGGGGTCCATCCTTCCAAACCCAGCCACAGACATCTAATCCATGACCTCCCGTCCACACACAAAACATCTGGCCCCTACTACAGGCCACGGAGGGAAAACAGGAATGTTACTCTCCTTGCTCATTGTTCCAAAAGGGTTCCTACGGCCTCACGGGGCACAAATCGGCTCTCCTCCGCCTGGTGTACAAGGAAGGCCCTTTATGATCCAGTAGCCATGAGCACGGCCGCCGTCAGGACTAACTGAACTATGGTGACTGAGCATCCAAATGGATACGCGCTCCCTGGAGTCAGGGCACGCACTCACTTCCTCCTTCTGTAAAATGCTTCCGGGAGGGAAAAGTTTTCCAAACTCTCCAAGGAAACCCATAAAACGCGGCCCAGACAGGGATATTTTTATAATAGCACAATGGAAATATCCTTTTCAGGAACAAATGTTGGGTGGTTATTTGAGATGGTTCTGCTACTAAGCAGGCAGCACTCAATGGAGAAGATGCTGTGAGAGGCGCCTGCTAGATGGCCCTGGTAGTGTCTCGTGTGGTATCTGCTAGTCCAGGACCAAAGCACCCTCCCTCGTGCCACTACACACCCCGCTGCTTGTGCCAACCCTCCAGTTCCAGCGTCCAGACCTAGAAATGAAGGGCAGTCCCTCCAAAGCTTCTTTCCAGACGAGGACCCTGAAATCCCCCAAAGAGAAGAGATTTTCTTTAGGTCCCATGTGCAATGTCTGTAGCCGAGTTGAGACAGAAAGCTGGTCTCTTGCCCTGTGGTGTGGGGTGTCTGCCCACAGGATACCAGGGTCCA
The DNA here is from genome assembly GCA_004027555.1 of Craseonycteris thonglongyai. Taxonomy (NCBI): domain Eukaryota; kingdom Metazoa; phylum Chordata; class Mammalia; order Chiroptera; family Craseonycteridae; genus Craseonycteris; species Craseonycteris thonglongyai. The sequence goes on along the minus strand of PVKE010000051.1, from coordinate 170,107 downwards.
CGTGGTCCAATATGAGAAGGCCTTGGGGAGCTGGGCCACCCGTGTGTGAGTGCAGAGGTTGTGAAAGATACCAAGGCCCGGGGCACACAGACAATCACACAGATGTGCACAGAAGAGGAGAGACAGGAAAGAGGTGACAGAGGAGCCTCTAAAAAGAGAAGTAGCGATGGGGTGTGGGATGCCCAGCGGCAGGGAGCCCAGGAGGAAGAACGAGGCAGGACAAGCCGAGCCTGGCGTTAGGCCTCATGGGAAACTAAGCACCCTGCTGGCTTCAGACTCCAGAAGCAATGAGCGTCCTCCGAGAAGGCTTCTCAGCAGACCATTTGGTCTCGCCCTACAATCCCAAGCAAAAGACAGTCCAACAACCACTCAGCTTCCTTTCCTCCCCACCAGCTTTTCACTTAGCCAGTTGACTACCCCACTCCTCTCTGGGCCTCTGGGGGCCCAGCCAGCTCCATGCTAAATGCCCCCCACCCTCCAACCAAATGCTCAGTGCCACTGACACTGATGGCACAGCCTGCAACCCAGCATGGATCTGCCACCCTTGCTCACACACACGCACGTACACACACATGCATACACACTTCGCACAACATGAGGATAAATGGAAAAAGAAAAGGCAGCAGAAAGGTTGGGGAGAGGTAAACTGGAGGGGACTTTTTATCTGAAAATTGACATTATCTTAGCCAAACACACACTTAACCTCTTTGAATTTCAGTTTCCCTGTCTGTAAAATGAATATACAGTCTTGGCTATATTTCCAGAGTCATTCTGTGGGCCAAGAAAGAGAAGGATATGGGCATTGCCTCATGGGGATGGGGGAGGTGAACCAAGAGCAAAGGGTCATCATTACTGTCCCCATCTTTGTTAACTAGCAACCCTACATGCTAGATAAAGAGTTGCCCCCACATCCTATCGTGTCCCAGTGATGTGCCCTTGGTCCCTGTAGAGGCACCGCAGGGTAAGGGTTACCTTGTGTCCACGTGACTGGTTCGCAGAATGGAGCAAGGGGAGCCTGACTCCCCAGGGAGAAGAGCCCCCAGGTGATGAATTAGGGGGCTCTTTCCATGGGTCCATTCACATTTCTGACCACCCAGCTCCAGCAGACCCTGTCTGATGTAGGAGTGCCAACAACCCCTCCCTCAACTCATTGCCACCCCCACAAACTGTCAAGAAGGCATCATGATATATAGAACTCCCGCATGCTACAAGGTAAGTGTTTAAATCTTTTATAAGATCGCCAATGGCCTTTATAAACCTTCAGACGAGAATTACACTGTGTCTGAGACGGGGCTGAGAGTCAATGGGAAATTGATCCTGTCTCGCGGCACTCCTGCAAGGAGGTGGCTTGCTGGGTGCCGTCGGGACCCGACGTGCCATCTCCCATGTGCACTGAGGGCCTGGCGTGTCACATGCTGAGAAGACTGAGCTGTGAGGCCCGTTTCTGAGCCAAGGCCCCAGGCGGCCACCAGCTGCCAACACAGGCAGACTCCGGGGGGCATCGACCAGCACCGGGACGGTTATGAAGCTTGTGTATCTTCCCAGGAACTGCCAGTGCCAATCTGATGCCATTGCCTGCACCGCAGGCGGGGAAGGCGGAAGATGACAAAGGGACATTGATCTCAGTGGCAACCTTCTGGGGGAGGCACACCTACAATTATTCTCCTTTGCTAATGACCCCCTTAGCCCTTAGATCACGTGATTCTGTGATGATTTCTCTGCCGATACCTATTGGCCTGATCCAGTGTCCCACCAAGAGGCAGCCCAGTGAGCAGCACAGATCCCCTGTTTCAGATCAGGGGAGCTCAAGGCTCCTGGCGTGCCCAGCCCCCTGCAGCACAATCCTGGCCACCGCAAGAGGGGACGTGGGGTCAGAGGTGAATGGCTGGGCTTCGGCAGCTGTATCAAACAGCCCCCCATCCCGGGAGGCAGTGGGTGCAGTGCAAAGAGCACCCGTCTGGAGCCAGCCAGGCCCGCCTGGAGTCTGAAACGTGGCTCTGCGAGTTCCTAATCTAGAGCGCTCACAGGCAGGCCTCCCCTGCCCGGCTGGCTGCTTCCCGCGTGACCTGGGGATGCTTACGGTTCTGTCCCACAGGGCTGCCGGGAGGGTGAAGTGTGACAGCACCAGTGGCATGCAGGGCACAGAGCAGGCTCTCTGTGGCCCTCAGCTCTGCTCACTGTCCAGCGCTGAGCCCAGAACTGAGAAAGCAGGAAGAGCTCTCTCTCGGAAGCAGAGAGCCCTGAAGCGAGCAATGAAACAGTCACCTGTGCCCGGTACTGGAGCCCTGTGCTCTGCGCATCACCTGGGTCCTCCCTGCTCTCATTTTACCGCTAAGGACACTGCAGCCTGAGGCGTAGTGAGCCATCAATTCATCCACCGAGAGCAGGCCCGGAGGATGTGTTCTCTGCAGGCTTCCTCTGACCGGGCACCCGCAGGACAGAGCAAGACAGATGCTGCTCCATGGTCAGGCTTATGGCAAAGCCCAGACTAGACTCAAGCTCCCCGGCCGTCAAGTGCTGGACCCCGCTCTGTCCCCTGCCACTGCCCCCAGGAGGAAGGACTCCTCAGAGAATCGTCGCCTGCCCAAGCTCAAAGCGTCCTTCAAATTTCTCCAGGCTCTCCAGCTCGTTTTCCAAGACCACACAGGGAGTGGGGAAAGGAGCTGAGACTGAGCGCATTTCAGGTCAGGGCCTGCTCGTTCTCTGGGATACTGCACGTTATTCTCTCCCGCCAACCAGCCCTCTGGCCCAGGTCTATAGGATGCTGGCAGCCCACCGTGTGCTGTGGACTATGGGTGGTGGGTAGGAGGTGACAATCTCCGTGCACTTGAACTATGCAGAAATATTTGCATAGCCCACAAGGAACTTACCTCATCAGGTTCAGATAACGGGGTGAAGCAGAACAGCACCCCAGCATTTCTGCGCCTCTCTTTTCAGTGAAGTCATGTCATTGGTACTAGATGGCCATGTGTCTTTGAACTGAAAGCAGCTTTATTCGAAAGCCCCTCAGGGTGCCAGAGAAACAGTCTTTTTCCACCTCAGCAGTCTGCCCAAGGCAGGCTCAGCAAAGAAGGGCAAACAGCACCCTGCTGCAGGGGCAGGGGCAGGGAGCCAAGGGGCGGCAGGGTTATCAAGGAGGAGGTCAGGCAGGAAAGGACAGCAAGGAAGAGCCTCCCTGTTGTCAGACAGACTCACAAATAAACACTTGATGGCAGCTGGAGATTCAGCTCTTAAACCCTGCAAATGAGAAAAACCCAGTGTGGTCAGAAAGGGTACATGTCTGATGGAGTGAGACAGCACACATTCAAGTGAGAGCCACTCCGCCGTTTACAGCAACACATAATGTGAGGGGCTTGGCGTTCAGCCTCAGTCTTTCCTCCCTGCAAAATGGGCATAAAGCAAAGACCCAAGTGCTTAGAGGTGAGGTTTCCTTGCTGCCACTAAATGGAAAAGCCCAGCACAGATACGTCTAGTCATCTAATAACCATGTATTGAGTACCAACTGTATACCAGCATCATGCCAGGTACTGGGGACTCAGCTATGGGTTGCCTGCCTTCATGGAATTTAAAATTTCACATGGAAAATGAACACAGATGAATGCAATTATAAGAGCGACAGTGGTTGGCCTGGTGTGCCTATAAGGCCCAGGCAGGAGGTGGCAGGAGCCATGGAAATGACAGTGGAGAGTCTGAGTGGCTGCACAAGTGGCCAGCATGTTGGGGAGACTGGATACATACAAGAGAGTTAGGCAAATAAATAAGTGTATGCTGAGGATAATGGAAGACAGGTTTCTGATGGTCAGAGAAGGGATTTCCAAACACAGAGAGGGAGATTAGAATAGGAGGTACTGAGGTGCTGGATTGGAATTAAAGATATTGGTATGATTCCTATTTTAAAAATATATACATAAATAGATATGGAAGTCTGCATAGATCAGTGGCTAAAAACAACAAGTGTTTTTTGTCCCTCAAGGAACAATTGGCAAGTCTGGCGGTATTTTAGAGGGTAACGATGGAGGGAGGGGCACTTCTCTGGGCTAGTGATACTGCTAAACAACCTACAATGCACGGGACAGCCCCCACAACCAAGAACTATCCAACCTGAAATGTCAACAGTACTCCCGTTCAGAAACCCTGGTGTGTGTGTGTTGGGGGAGGGGGGGCAGGGGGGGTGCACGTGTGTATATGTGTGTGTAGAGAGATAGATGATTGATAGATAACTGACAGATAGATGATTAGAGAGATAGATGATTGATTGATAGATGGAAGGAAGGAAGGAAAGAAGGAAGGAGATTGAGCAAGGGACATCCAGACAACTTATATCTCTTGCTCAAGGACTCATGGCTCGTAGCCCCAAAGCCAGGATCTTTGGGGTCTCTTAAGTCCACAGGCTTTGTCTGCTTCACTTACCTGCAGTGCTTCACCTACAGCATTCTCAGGAGGGTCAAGGGCTCCGCCTGTGCCCTGCACGCATGGTGACAGACTTCTGCTCTCTAGTGAAGTGGCTACTGTCCCCACCCCCTTCTCTCTTACACAGATCAGTAACCTGCCATCCCTGGATCTGCCCATCGGGGTCCCAGTGACTCCTAGCCTCCCTCCACACCTCCCCCCACACCTCTTCGCTTCTGAGGGAGCTGGGCTCCTCCCTTCCCCCACAGACCCTGAACTCCTACCACAATTACTACCCACCACCACCTTTGTGGGGTGATATATCATTATTTACCAACAGACTCTAACCTTAGTTTTATGTTTCTAACTAAATTTTTCCATCCTTTTTTTAAATTCCTCTATTCTCGGAGTCCTCAAGGGTAGACTGTGTCAGACCATCTAGAGTTCCAGTGGGCTTGCTAGTCCACAGATGGCAAGCCTCCACACCCAGGCCCCCTGAATCACTACATCTGGGATGGGCTCCAAGTGTTGGCATTTCTAACACGTGCCCAGGTGATGCTGATGCTGTTAGTCTGGGGTTGTTGAGAAAGCTCTGTTCTAGTCTTTCACTCAGCACATGTTGACGAAGATTCTCCTACGGCCGTGGTACTAGAAGAGACATGGGTCTATCTGCCCGTGACATTCGCGAAGCACTATCCTGGGAAAGGGACATTCTGTTAGTGTAGGTAGCAGTTTTCAAGCTCAACTACTCTTTAGAAGTACCTGGGGAGCTTTTGTAAAAATATTCCCTGCCTGGACTGTGCTCTCCCCAGCACAGCTGAATCAGTCTCTGCAGTGAGGCCCGCTGTCGTTATAGCTTGTTAGCTCCCTGGAGGCTTCTAGAGCGAAGCTGGCCAGTATGGAGCCACGGGCCCAGGGAGGTGCAGTCTTATAAACGGAAAATTCCTCTGCTTGAATGGGCCACGTATTTCATGCACCTTCCTCAGGCACATTTCGCTGAGTTAGAGGGAGAGGCTTAAGCTGGTTGCCCACAATCTTGGCTTTCAGGTCCATCTCAGCGCTGTGGCTTTAGGACAGTGTCTCACCATCTCTGATCTCAGTTTCCTCTGGGGCCCAGGGCTGTGGTGGGTCTGGAGGGTCTCTGAGTGCCTTTCCCCCTGTGTTAATGATTCTAAGATGACCAATGGCATGAGGACAAATGTGTCTCACTACAAATGTTAATAAACTCAAGGGCTGGCGTAGTTCTGCAGACAAAGGACTAGTAAAAAAAAAATACAGCAAACCTGTTTAGTTGGAGGCACTAAAACAAGATGAGAACACAGACTCGAAAGGCCCATGAATCCTAGCTCCTCCGTTCTGCCTTGTAGAAAGCAGCAGGATTTTGCCTATGAGGCTTGGCTTCGCGCCGTGGTTCTCAAACTGTGGTCCTGGGAACCTGCTAGAAACGCAGATTCCAGAGCCCCTTTTCAGATGCACTGAATCAGAAACGCTGAGGGTGGGGCCCAGCCCTCTGTGGTCTCACACCCCCTCCGGGTGGTGGTGACCCGCACTTCAGAGAACCACTGAGCTGCAGAAATGCTGCTGGGACTTGCAGCTCCGTCTCAGCCCCCGCTGAGCATGAGGAATTAATACCAATCACGAACTCCCTGTGTCCTGCAGAACCACCTAGTTTTATTAAAAAGAGAGAGAGGGAAGAGAGAGGGGCACTGTGCTCGTCGCATTCATTGGCAGCTTTGGGCTTGCACACACCAGGGGCTTTGTATTCTACTTGGTTTGGCTTTGGAATCACACGTCCCTTACTTAATATAGGTAAAGGGGGAAGCCGCTGCTGCCTTATATGGCGACTGCGATGGTTAGGGTCATCTTTCTCTAAATGTATTGGGACTCACGTTAACCCTTGTGATTGTCCCATTGCTGTAGTTACAACAATCTAATCAGGTTACTACAGATAAAAAGTCCTTATTATATCTAGATGTGTGTTGCTCTGTGCAAAGGAAGTGCCAGAACATTCCGTGGAAATGTCAGTCAGCAGCTAGACCATGATTCCGGCTGGCAACAGGGTGGGCTTGAAAGGCGATGGAGGAGAATGGCCACACTGTGTCACATCACTTAAAAGGGAAGGTCTCCTTTACTTTCAGCACAAGAGGGCTGCCTAGAAGGATTCTAGGTCTGCTTTTATGAATATGAGACACTAAGAAGTGTGGCAATTGTGAGCCATGGGGGACGATGTCACCTTGATCCACCAGTTTACGCCGCCAGCAGTCAAAAGAACTAAACATCTTCACAGGCTTCTCAGTCCACTTTCATCTGATCACCCAAAAAGGTGCCTGGGACAATAATGGCGGGAGGTGACACTGATGTGATATATATTTGCTTCAACGAAAAGGAGCAGGTGCCTTTGAAGAGCCTGAAAATGAGAGAGGATTCTGGTTGCCTTCAGCTCTCCGGCACCCTCAGGGAGTAAGAATGGGGTTTTGCATTAGTCTGACATTAGTTTGACTGAAGTTTCCCCTAATGACAATCAACTCAGGAACCCCACAACCGATCACTGTTTCTCACACAGTCATGACATCTGCCAGCTCCCAGGCAGATCCCAGAAACTGCCAGTATTATATCTTGCTTCCATGCCTGTTCACTTGCAAAAGTTTCTTTGAGTTTTACCTCAAGGCAATAGCACGACACCCAAACATCGGGTCATGGCATTCTGCTGCCTGCTCTCTTTCATTGATGTCTGGCTGCTTTCTCCTCCCCCTCCCCACCCCCATCCCTCCTCCAATTTAGCTCTGGAAACATCTGTCCTTTTATCCACCAAGAGAATCTCAAAAGGGTAGCAAACCTGTTAGATAAAATATCAAAGTTATGAATTCTGATTTAATAAATGTGCATTCGAGAGATGAGTCACGGCATGTACGATGACTTTCAATTGCTTTCTCGAACAGTTCATGCTTCATTTCATTAAGAGCCTCAGTCAATGCCAACTGATTAATTATCGCAGCACTAGTCAGCTTTTGTTTAGTAAATACGCGCCTGGGACCTGTCTGGGTTTGGCCGTATAGAGCTTTATTTTAAATGCAAATAAAAATGTTTTAAAAACAGGCACTTTCATAAAGGTTTTTTTGAATTCCAGTAAACTGATATTGAAAATCATTACTGTCTTTGCTTAAAAAATGCCTATAGGGGGAAGCCAGGATGGCTCAGTGGGTTAAGCGCTCACTTTGCAGCGCCGGGGACCGAGGATCAAATCCCAGCCCCGGCCCGTGCGGACCCATATGCTGAACTGGGAGCTCCCCCAGTTCAGTTCTCTCTGTGTCTCTGTATCTATCTATCTATCTATCTATCTATCTCTGTCAAAATAAATAAATAAATATTTTTTTTTTTTTTTAAAGAAAAAATGCCTATAGGATACCTATAGGTGCCATCCATAGGCTAAGGGTATACAGCGCCTGCCATCAAAGATCCCACAGTCTAGTGGCTGAAAACCAATGATCTAAATGATTTTAATCTGAGTCATTCCAAGTCTTGATGGTTTGAGGCTTATGACTTGGGGTTCCAGCAGGACCACAGAGTAGCCATATGACATTGAGTATAAGATGCAGCAACTGTCTAGGCCTTGTTTTCTCCTCTTTCAAATGACCTAGTTGAGTTCTGTTGCCTTCCATGCACCTGGCAATGTTGACATGATCTGGTCCTAACTTTCAAGGTATTTTTGTTTGCCTCTCACCTCCATGTCAACAAAAGAAACCACAGAATAAGAACACTGAGGCTTAGCTAAGATAGTCACGCAGTGAAGTAGACTTCATTTCAGAACTCCTATTGATCATTTTCAAGTGTTTGTGCTGTTGCCATCATTCTAAAAATCAAGGGGAAGATCTCATTCTGGAAGAAATTAAGCAACTTTTAATAGGTGGAAAGGAGTGGCTTTTCCATTTCAAGTGTAGTCTCTGAAGGTCTTTCATTTTTTGCTGTTGTTGTTTTATTATCATTATTATTATTACTATTACTATTAATTTTACAAATAAGAACCAGTTAAGACATAAAAAGTTAGATAAGAAAAATTCTTCACCAGTGACCCGGGGGATAACCTGTGTGTTTCTGGTGCTAGGAGAAGTGGCTTTCTCAGGCACAATTTGACTTCATCTAAATGATCTTGTCCCAAGGGTCATCACAGTGGGAAGCCAGACTCAGGGGAGCCCTCACTGGGACATTTCCTTCTCCACCTCAGGGGTTTGACTTGGTTACTTGAGGCGCAGGGGCATTTACTAAGGGGCATGGCTGGAGGTAGAGTGGAATGCTGGATGGCACGGAGGGCACACAGGAGATGTCCAGAGGTCTCCCTCCTGGTGAGAGAAAAATCCTGGGAAGGTCACTGTCACTGAGACCAGACAGCTTCAGAAATATGCAGACTACTGAAAAGTGCTTTCTGTTGGGCCTGGGGGGCACCTTAGACCCAACAGACCATCTCTTCCCAGAGGGCAGGTGGGCATCACAGAGGCCATAGAGGTGGACTGCTCATGGCCAGCCCAGGCGTGAATCCTGATTCCACCACTTTGAGAGGTGACTTTAGACAAATGATCCTGACCGTTTCTGTGCATCAGTTTCATCTGGAAAATGCTTGCTGGAAATGCTCGTGAGAATTAAGTCAGTCAAAGGTGGTAAAGAGCTTTTCCCCAATGGCTGGCAGGGATTCATTGTAAGAGTGATGATTTCTTGACCGGTGGGTTCAGATTACCTCCCTATACAAGCACTCCACAGGTTCAAAGGCCTGTCTACATCCCACTTCTCTTCTGGGCCTCACTGATGCTCTGAGGGAGGGACCTTGAACTACCCAGATGAGGGAGGCCTGGCCAATGAACAGACCACAACTCAGCCCTGAGCCAATGGACTTCCGGTCTAGGCTGTTTGTGGCTCATCCCAGCCAGGGGGTCCACTGAGGAGCTGGCAAGCAATTCTGTGACTGGCTAACTGGGTGGCCAGTTTTGAATGGAGGAGTAATGGCCTTGAGCCCAACTTCATCGTGTCTCTTTTATGACACACATAATGATATTTTCCAGTTGGAGAGCAATAGACAATGTGTGTTCATGGAAGAACTTTCGGGCCACATGGAGAGACATAAAAAAAGAGACAAAAAGTTCCCATAATTCAGTCACCCAGGTAACCATAAACATGTGCATATTTTCTTCATGTTTTTCATATCTGTGTATATATAACATGGGTATTATACTGTGTACTTTTCTGATTAGCAAAGTAGAGTGAATGCTTCCCATTCCTTTTAAGAAATGATTTAAAATGTCATTAACGTCATAATTTTTAAACAGTTTCACCTCATTTGGTGTACCGCTCATCCTTTCTCTCTTTCATGATTTCCTTCTATATGTTGTATGCCAATGTGCATGTAAACATACACGTTACCATTAGTCATTGTCTGAATCATTTGAGGGCAGGTGGTAGATACAGTATTCTTCATCTCAGAGATGAGCACCATAGCTACTTGGCAAGAGTGTTGTGAAGTTACACAAGCAGCTAGCATCGGGCCGGGAAAGCTGTAAGGAGATGAGGCGGCATGGCCCAGACTCACTGTCCTTATGGCGCGGTGAGGAGCTGGGAGCTGAGTCACTCACTACAGCACAGGGAAAGAGGGGCCTGTTCAGTCAGGAAAGCAGGGGTGAAGGGTGTTCCATCCCAGAGCCCATCCTGCACCTAGTTGTGGAGTCCCCAGGCTAGCCCACACGCACCACTTTACGCTGACTTCTCCGTGAGGCTACGTCTACAACCCTGAGAGGTGGGACCCGTGACGAGAGAGGCAGGCCTGGAACCGGACTGCTGGTCTCCTTCCAGGCCCAGGGCCAATGCCCCCAGCCCTGTGAAGGTCGGAGAGTTAGCAAGTCACCGCACTTTCCCCACCCTGCTGCTCACATCGCCTTGACACCCCAGAATGCTGACCTCGGAGTGGCTGGCAGGAAAGAAAAACAGGGCAGGCATTTTTTGGAGTCATGATTAAACACACACATACACACACACAGGTAAAAGAACTCCACCTAAAGAACTTAACTTCAAAGCATATGGCTGCCACCAACAGCTCTCCGCCTTCATTATAGAACTGACAGGGCACAGCCTGGCTTTGGAAATGAGCACGCGCAACAGGTGTGCACGATTCCGTGGAATGAGAACACAGTCCTAGCCCCACCGTTAGCTGACCACATGCCTTAGGAAGGCAACCCTTAGCAAGTGTTTCACGCACCAGGCCTGGGGAGAGCTGCTCCCCGTATCCAGATACTGTTTTTCATTCAACAATTAATAAGTGGTCATTGTGGGGTAAGCACTGTGCTAACAACTGAGGAGCAAAGATACATAATTGGGGGACGGTGCTCTGTCCAGCCCACAAGGGGTTTACTGACTAGAGTGCTAGACAAAATTGCTGTCATTTAACACCCACAATAACAGTACTAGGTGGGCACTACTGCTACCCTATTTTACAAATAAGAAAACTAAGATAGGAAGAAAAACACAACCTTAATGATGAAGTCGAAGAGCTGGGATTTGAACCTAGGACTTCGTGTCTCTAATGACAATGCTAATACACGGCCCTTCCCCTCTTTCTGGCCCTCAGTAGTCCCAGCAGTAGAAGAAATGACTTGAAGAAATAAGCTCTTGGATTTTCTGCCTCTATCTATGCTTCCAATTGGGTCAGACCCTAGGGTTCAAAGAAAATATATATTAATACCTGTTCATGGACCACTGGATGTTAAAGCCAATCCACCCAATCCTGTCATTGAGACCCAGCTAGAAGGGACTTGCCTGCAATCACCCAGGGACAGAACAAGGACTTGAAAGTCAGGTCTCCTAATGCTGGGTCTTTCCATTTTTCAGTAGACATACAGACACGCCTACCCTGGGTGCTTAAACATGCTCTCTGCTTTGAGTTGGGGGCTTGGGGACAGCTCCAGAAAGCTTCACCCAGCTCACAGGAATCTCAGCCCTTGCCGGGGCTCACTGAAGTCTAACAGAGAAAGCCCAGCCCTTTCATGCCCCAGCCCCAGACGGAGGAAGGGATAAAGAAGAATGCTGTGAATCAGCACCCACGTAATCACGCATTTGTAGTCTGCTTGCAACCAGTCTATATTCATAGTGCTGTGTGAGTAGAGAAACCTGCACCCAAGGAAACTCTGAAAACCAACATGTTTGTTTCAAGTGACTGATTTGCAGGATCCATACACCAAGTGACAGACAGCAGAGTCCCTCCCCCATCTGACAGCAGTGAGAGAAGCTAAGGCCATGCATGTGCCTATGCACACCTTGATCCAGCCTCTCCTGCTTCCCCCAGGCTCACCTCACCTCATTTAGTTCCGGTTTATCCCTTTTCCACTTGGCAAGGTTCCCCCTCAAGAAAGCAAAATTTTTATCAACATGGCTGACTTCTCAGGGATCATCAGTGAGTTCGAGGCTGACCTGTACTGAGACTTTCACACCAGGAAGGGTGTCAGGTGGTTACCTATATTCAGTCCTCGTAGCTGCCCTATAAAAGAGTCACTCACCACCCATGACTTACTCTGGGGTCTACAACACTCAGTGGATTAGAGCTGTTTTCCTAAGACTGGAGTCACAGAACCATCTTCTTCTGTGCAGTAGTAACAAAAATCATGAATACTAAAGACCACGATTACAGTTTCCAAATTATATGCGTACGAGATATGATCCACGTGAGAACTTAAAGTTTGACTTTGTACGTTTCTAGTGAGTTGGGCCCTGTGTTGACAAAACCAGTGTTATATCCTCTAGGAAAAGGAAAAAAACGGCATTTATCTTACTTTGCTGAATTTCTATTTATGGCACATCCCAGACTGTCCTGTTCTCCTTTCTGGAAGATCTTAGAAAAAGCTCTTAGGGCAGGGACTGTGGAGGTTTCACATATGGAGGGAGGACTATGGACTGTGAGAGCTGTCAGAAAGTATCCAGCCACGTGCCCAGTCTTGTTATATTGACAACAGCTGGATTTTTTTCCGGACAGCCCTCATACAGGCATCATGGATGTACAGAAAAAGAGGTGGGCTTCCCCATTTTCAAGGAACACTGTTTACTAGATCAGCCTTCTCAGGGTGTTGACAGCCTGCCTGCAGACCCCCCTCCACACTCCTACTTAGCCAGACCCCCGAAGGCCCTGTGCATCTAGGATAATACGCAAACAGCAGAAGGGTTAGTTGGGCATGGGACTCACGTCATATGACAATCCAAATATTAGACATTTAACTTAATTCTGAATAGATCTTCTGCAACTACCAATGGCCGCCCGGCTAACCACAGTGGACATCTAGCATCTAATGTTTACCCATAGCTGATTTATATTTTCATCTGGCCCACCCAGCCCAATCTCTGGCATACGGTACATGTTCAATAAGTATTGTTGACTGACTCCACGAATCAAACAAAAGAACAGGGAGAGTTATTTCCCAATTGGTAGATTTGTGTCAGTGGGGTTTTTTGCCAATACCCTCCACCTCCCACCCCCACGGTCTAAGACAATAATTCTCGATTATAGCATCAAAATCACAAGCAGGTTATTTGAAGAATGGGGATACTGAACCCATGTGTTGGCTGAGAGCTGCCGAATCAACTAGAGAGCAGGGAAAACATAGTGATGTCTAGCATCCCACTTCAGGTGGTCTCGGGACCAGCTGAGGGAGAGAGACTTCTGCAGGTGCAGCTGGGCAGGGAGAATCCTACCGCAGTGGTTCTCTAAGTGTGGTCCCCAGTGCAGCCACCTGTCATCTGGGCCCTTGCTAGAAATAGGACTACGTGTAACCCCTTCCAGATCCACTGAAAAAGATACACCGAGCTGTTCTGGCTTGTTCTGAACAAGCCCTCCAGATGAGTGGTGCCCTAGAATGTGGGGACCCCAGGACTGCAGCAAGGTGGCCCCTTGGCTCCGGGCCCATGTCGGAAACAGGGTAAGAGTCCTTCCTTCCGCACGGAGTCTGAGACACGGCATGTACCGCTCAGGACTGCAGGAGCCGCCGTCGCTCCAGGGCATCTGTCACCGTTCCCCTGTTCTAAAAATTGCTACATCTGTACCTGCACGAGCTAATAAGAAGTCTTCCCACAGGGTTGAGAGCTTCATTAGGCATTGCCATGCGCCCGGATGCTTCCTGGCCTTCTGCAGCCCACATAGTACCTCATGCCCACCAGGGCCCTCAGCGACCCCAACTCCTCCGAACCCCTCCCACCTCCTGCCCTGAGCCAATCAGGACGTCCCGTGCAGCCTCCAGCGTCCTCCGCTGCCTCTCTGCGGGGTCTGCCTTCATCTTGGGCTCCTGCCCACTAAACTTGTCCTCTTCATTCAGTCTCCTCCCCCCACCGCCCCTCAGTCTCATGCTCCTGCAGCCTCTCTTCGGAACTTTCCCAAGGCCAGCAGCCCCCACTAAGGGTCAACTTCCCACCTGCTCAGCCTCAGGCAGAAGCCCTGGGACAAAGGGGAGAGGGGTGGGGCCCAGACCTCAGAAAGACCGAGTGGGAAAGCAGGACCAACAGAGGAGAAGGGAAAGCCGGGATGGCTCAGCGGGTTGAGCACTCGCTTTGAGGCCCCGAGGACTGGGGATCGAATCCCGGCTCCGGCCCAGGCGGACCCACATGCGGGACTGGGGTGTGCTTCCCGAATGCAGTTAGTTAAAAAAAAAAAAAAAGGAAATGGAGCAACAGAGGATAAGACAGTCATTTACCAGTCTGGTGAGGGGCTTCATCCGGCTCCCTTCTGATGAGCTGCAACCACATTCTGAATCTGAGGTGCAGTTTGCACACGTGTGCAACTGGAGAAAGGTACCGCCAGCCCACTGGGAAGTGCTCCATGACTGTGAAAATGTGTGATCCTATGTCATCTTCCCAGGCAACGAACAATGCTTATCTAGGAAGGAGGAAGGGATGAATGGGTGGAGGGAGGTATGGAGAGAGGGAGGGAGGGAGGCTGGCTACTCCCTGGCACAAATGGAAAAGCACACGCATTTCTCCATCCATCTCTTAGGATCTCATTCCGAACCCAGTGTGAGCCACACAAGAAGAACACGGGATAACAACGTGCACCTCACGGACCAGGTGCGACGGCAGGGTCTTTCCAAGACCGTGTGCTTGGGGTAGCTCCCGAGCCCATGACGGGGGAGGCCCTTGGGCTAGGAAAGGGTAAAGAGAAAACGGAGAGAGGAAGAGAAGGGTAAGGAGAAGGTCGAAAATCTGGCGGAACAAGGGCAATTAAAGCACCCACCGCATAGCAGCTGACGTTTGTACCGTGCACTAGGCTAGAGGCTCCCTGTGCACCGTCTCCTTCCTCCCCCGAGAACAGCCTCATGATGCCGTTTCTAATGGTGGGAACCAAGATGCAAAGAAGCTGGACCAAGGGCACACGCCACACAGCCTTGTCGATTCCATGCCAGTGGCACTGTGCCCACACCAGGTTGCGCTTATCTGTTCTCACTACAATGCCAGACCCTCGGTGCCGGGGTCCCTTTAAGTAAATGACAGTGATAGCCCCACCCACACCGTGCTAGCTCAGGGATTAACGGTGGAGAAGGCGGATGAGGAGGAGGAGGCGCTGGGATGTTTGCATTCACCTGGGAAGACTCACCCTCCAGCCCGACCTGGCACCTCCCTGACCTTCAGAAAGCGACTGTAGCTGAAGGCATGCAGGCAGAACTGCAAGTCTGAAGGTCCACCCTCGAATCAGCCCCACCTCCCACTCAGCCTGGATCCCACCCGAGATTCTGGGGAAGGGAGTGAAGAAGGTTACTACAGCCAGGACAAGGCAAGTGAGACGCTGTCAGGGCACCAAAAACCTTACTAATCCAGACAAGTAATATGCTAATACATTATTTTTAAAAACTCAAAGTTAATGCCAAAAGACCCAGGAGAAACAAAAACATTATAATTTTAAATAAAGACAGGATCCGATCCTGCATTTGCCTCGCTTGCCTCCCCCTAATTCTGCAACCGGTTCTGATAACACTTTGTTTACACTAAGGGCTGGACAGTTTGTGCATCTGAGTTTTGAAAATAATGCATTAACATGTTATGTATTTTGATGACAGGGTTTTTTTCGTGTCCCTTTACATTCTGGGCCCCAATCAAGTGTGCCTGACTCTCCTCAACTTACCCCAGCCTTGCTCTTTAGAAGTCATTTAAAATCTGCAAAAATAAAGCAAGCGTAGCTACACCGGGGAGTGGAAGGCAAAACCATGCAATTTTAAAGATAAAACCGACTCCACCCACAACCGTTGGTACTGTGGGTGACCCCATCAGGCTCCGGAGGTCTGGGGTCACGCTCCAGATTTGGGGGCACTTCCAGGAAACAGCATAGGACAGGACTCTCCTGGTAAATCCGGTGAATTGTTTTGTTCCCCTTCGGAGACGAGGAAGACAACCATGATAGATATTCAGTGATTTGTTACGTGTCACCACGCAAGTGAAAGAGGAAACCCTGACAAACGACAGCCAGTTAGCTGAGCAGAGACACTTGCCTCGGAACCCCTCCCTCAAGTGCTACTGAAAGACACACCCGAGTGGCCTAAATATGCCTCAGCTAACTTGTCAACCCACTTCTCCCCACACCAAGCGCCCCAAGTTTCTGAAATAACAGGTTGGGCACCGTAACTGTTACTTTGGTAAGAAACTCCAGGGGGTTGGTAGGTATCAAACCGCATCACCATTCTACTCAGTCATCAGCATTCAGGAAGCACACACAGCCTCACATGAGCTCCAGATCTGATCTAATGATGCCCCAAGGGAGCAACCTAACACGGAAGGCTGGCATTCGGTGCCACCTGCGTCAAATGTGTCACCCTCCACCCTCCCTCGGCCGCCCCTTCTCTCTGGGATGGTCACCCTCCCACACCCCCAACCAGAGTCAACCTTGCAGGAACTTCAAGACTCATTCCACACATCAACCCTTTGCAGAAGTCCCCGCTGACACCACTTCCACCTTCAGTTCCTTAATGCCTTCATCCATTCCACAACTGCCTGGTGAATTTATTTATCACAGCACAGTGTGAGGACACAGTGTGGAACAAAGAGACATTGTCTAAGGTTCCACGGAGCTCAGGGCACCCAGCGTCTCCCACCCTCTTGTGCAAGGACAGGTTCACACTGAACACTGGTCTGACTCCGTCTTGTTCTCCCCAGCTTGTGTGGAGCTCCTCAAAGGCGTGCCCAGCCATCTGCGCATGCCCAGGGCGCAGCAGGGCCTGGCCCGGAACAGGTGCCAGAAAGATGGGAGAGACCACGTGGGTGTTTCAGGTCATCTTCTGGTCACTGTGCCCGAGCCACACCCTCTGGCTGTTTCTGCTGTCTCCAAATTCCCACTTGGGATGGCCACAGGGCACAAGGCTGCCTTTCCATCTAAAAGAGCCCCATCCCCCGACTGGCCGGAATTTTCTCTAGAGCTCACCTCTACGCAGCACACCTTCCGGAGCAGACTGGACAGCAGGCTGTGGAAGGATTTCAAAGGAGCATGACAAGTGGAAAGTGGGGGGTGGGCTCTCAGCGACCCGCTGTCCTGACAGACAGGCAGCAGACGCCCCGCAGTACAGCATGAAAGCCGGCTCCCGCACCAGCAGACTCCTGAGAGCCACACCTGCCGGGGGAGGGAGCCAAAGGACCCAGTGCCTGGGGCAGTGGGACTACGTGAGGTTCGGGAGCGTCCAGTCCCCATTTGTACTCCTGCTCCCAGATTCCTCATATAAACCCGAAGACCCCGTTCACCTCGGTGGTCCTGTTTTTATTGGGCTGCCGCAGAGGGACTGACCAGGACTTTGGAGAAGGGAGTACGAAGAGGCACCCAGCAAATGCCCTGAGTTCCAAGCATAATCCTCTCCACTCACACCGCCCCCATGTGCTGCAGCAGCACCCCCATTCATGGAGCAGCTGGCATTGCTTTCCCTGGGCCACGGTACCCCCTTTTTTGCCTGTGGTTTAGTGGCACGAGGAACCCCAAATATCCAGATGTTTTAGCCTCTAAGTCCTAAAGTCCACACGGGTGTTCCTGGTGGGACCACCCCTCCCATGGGCACCAGGGTCTCTCAGGTACAAGTAGCCTCTGCGGAGAGTGGCCCGGGGCTTATACCTAAAACCCCTCAGTGAGCTCCCGGTACAGCCTCAGGAGATGAACGCCCAGTGCACAGATGAGAAGACAGAGGCTCAGAGCAGCGGGGGAAGTCTCCCAATGAAACGGAGTAGTGTTTGGGCATTGGGGCAAAACTCTAAAGCCTGGGTCCCTTCTCTTGCCAAGGCTGCTGCCATTGGGACTGCCATCAGCCACCATCACCCCTGAACATTTGACATGTGTGCCCAGACAGACAGACAGACAGCCTTTTGGACTTTCAGAGGCCACCACATCTTTCCTTCCACGTCCTTCCTCTGTAGGCTGCAAACATTTCAGGGCTGTGGGAGCAAAATGTCTTCGTCTTTGGCCAGGGGCCTGGTACTGCCTGACTGACCAGGCTCCGGAATCATCCAGAAGTGGCCCCGTTGGAAAAGCTGCAGCCCCGTCAGCACTGATTCCTGGGCCGTGGGACGGACAGAGCAGCCCCTCACTGGGAGCGGGTTTCATCCGAGACGAAGCCTCCTGATAGACCGCCCTCACCAAACCCCAAAGCCTGTTCGCCAGGCCCCTTCAGATGAAAGAGTTCCCTCCATCCATGTATTACAATGACGATGAAATACGATCGCTGACCAATATTATTTATTGGCTGTTTTGGGGCGGGGGGGGGGGTTGGAAACTAAAATAGTGAAATCCAAAGAGGAATCAATTTCTACAAATGTCCCTCTCCTGAGAAGGCTTCATTCATGCCACATAAGAAAGAAACAAGCTTATCAGCTGCATCGGTTCAAAGACGTCTACTGTAAATGTTGATTTTGAAGCCATAAGAGGACTACAAGCACCGTCGTAAAATACCTTCCCGGGCTGTAAATTATTCACAGCTCTTCGCAGGCAGACGCAGTATCTCATGCCTCAGTGGTCCCCGGCCTGCACAGCCCATTCCGTTTATTAAAGCCAGTGAGGACCTCTGTGGATAAAGCCCCCTAAATAAATAATAGCCTTCATCTCCCTCTTCCAAATTATTTCCATGATTAGAATTTGAGATGTTGGGGCCAGAGGTACTGGGCGGGCTCCTCGCTCCTCCTCGGGAAGCTCAGCCCCACCTGCCAGCCAAGCCCCCGTCCTTGAGTGCAAGGCAACGGCTCCAGCGCCGGACACAAGCTCTGGAGGTTCAAGCTGCAAGATGAAGGTGACGGAATGAAAGGGCGCAGAGTCCACACTGGCTCTGCCCCACTCCGTCTCTGTGTGGGGTCTGACACTTTATTCAGTCTCTTGAGAATCGACTCCTAACAGAAGGGAATAATATGCACATTCAATGGGCCCAGTCTGGCTCTTGGCATGTTCTCAGTCAGTAGCAACCAGATCAATGACCACAGTGTAGACCCCACTGGGCATGTGGCTGCTGTCCTTGTCAAGCCTTCCTAGAACCCCCACAGAGTCTCCTGGGCCGTTCTGTCTGCCCCATAGGGTACCTAGAGGAGGCCCACCCTGCACTTACCTGTGGCCTTGGTTTGCACAAAAGCCAGATCAACCGTACCCATCTTTTAAGGTCCAATTCAGAGGCCACCTCCTCCTTGAAGCATTCTGTGATTTCCTTGCTTGGATTCTTTCTTTCCTTTTCATTCTTCCTCTGATATTTATGGATGCTGATCCTGTGCCAAGCGTTGATCTGACATCTTTCCAGGTACAATCTTGTGTAATCTTCATCTCACCCTTGCAAGGCAAGTCCTATTGTCATATGTCACCAAAGAGGGAATCAGGCTCAGGGAGGCGAGATGGCTTGGGCCGGCCACACATTCAGTAAGGAAGGAGGTCAAGACTTGTGCCAGTCTTGGTCTGGTTCCAGAGCCCACACTCTTTCTTTTCTTCTCCACTGACCGTTCTGTTGCTGCACCCACATCTCAATGCCTCCTGTCCAGGCTTCACTCATCCTACCGTGCATGCCTGGGTCCTGCTGGGAATGGCCCCGCATCCTGCGAGCATCATGCAGCCGCCCGCACGGAGCCCTCCGCACCACCTGGAGCACGGGGTGCAGAGCTCGCCATGGACGTTTCAGCCCATCTGCCCAGTCCCAGCCTCCCTCAGCCCCAGCCCAGCATGGCAACAGGACTCACGTCCATTTCTCCTGCTTCTCCGTTCACCATTCTGGGCCTGTTTCTTGGTCTCTAAAATGAGGGTAAACAACGGGGCCTATCCGAGGCAGCAGCGGCGAAGATCAAATGAGATCGTCAACACAGAATGTTTTGAACAGGCCTGGCTCATGGTCAGAGCTCAACAACAGCAGCTCCTGTTGTGCTCATCTTAAGGTCTCTGACTACTTCATTCCGATTCCAAATTCATGCTCTCCCCACTGCATACTGAGCACTCTGCATGCCCATTGCTGGAAGCTTGTTATGTAGTAGTCAGCCAGCCAATTGTGAATTACTGGTAAAATCTTTCATGTTTTCCACATGTTGGGTGCAGCTGCGTGGGAGAGTGCGGGGTGTATGGGCTCTGGAATCAGATAGGCTGAGGTTTGCATCCTGCTGGTGATCCCTTCTAGTAGATGATGCTGGATGAGGCACTTCGTCCTCCCTGAGCCTTTATTTTCACATCTATAAAATGGGGCTGGGGGACAGGGCCAGATGTCAAAGCTGCCAGGTCACTGTACATGGAAAGGTAATGTTTGCAACGTGTCCAGCACATACCAAGGACACCATAAATGCTCGCTTCCTTCTTCCCTCCAACCTTTCTCACTCATTTGTCTTCTTTCCTCTCCCAACTCCTGCCTAGTGGTTTCCAGTGTCTGCACCCATTGTTATGACATCATCAATGCAGGATCTAGTCCATGGATTGCCTGTTTTTGTGTGTTTGGGGGTGTCCTGTGTTGGCCCATTAATCATTGTGACCTTATCTCTCCAAGGGGATAATAAGTACTTCAGACACAAGGACCAGCGCCTGCCTCACCTTGACTGACAGGAGCTGTTTAGGCCCCTCCCACAAATGTCCACAGAAGGGATTATTCCTACAAACCATGAAGGGCCCCAAACCAAGCCATAAAATTCTCCAACCCTTCCATGCTGTGCAGGTTCTATCCATTATTCTAACCCAATTCTAGGAAAGCAAAACGGTGGTTCATTACAATGATGGTGCCAAACAAAGTCAAATACTATCCAACAAAAATTTTAAATGTTGGGAAGCCAGGATGGCTTAGCGGGTTGAGCGCTTGCTTTGCAGCCCCAGGGAACAAGGATCGAATCCCGGCCCCAGCCTGTTCGGACCCACATGCTGAACCGGGATGTGCTTCCCATGTGGGAGGCTCTCAGCCCAGTTCTTGCCCTGTGTGGCCCCTCACCCACCTGTGTGGAACAAAACCATATTGCAAACTAATGATGCACAACTATGGAGACAGCTCTGGGCCCTCCCGCTTTCTCTGTCTCTCTCTGTCTCTGTCTATCTCTGTCAAAAACAATAAAATAAATCTTAAAAAAAATTTTAATGTTCCCATATGCACAACAAAACAATGCAAGAATCACTAACAGTGTACATGGAGACTGCAAATTGTCTTGCAAGTGCATCAGAAAGGATGAGTGCTCAGAATTGCCTACCACCCAGCACACAGACGCTGTCTGGTAAATTGCTCCCCCAGCAATCCTGCCTCATCAAGAGCTGACAATCAGACATGCAAAACAAGTGCCATACATGAATTTTGCAAAAGTATCACTTTGGGAAAACAGAACCAAAACAAATTGAGAAATCATATAAATAATTACTCTGAGCTTCAACTCTAACATGAAAAGGGAAGGCATCTAGCAGAAATGCTAATTAACATGACTGTTTAATTACAGGGGCACAAGTTAATAAACAGATTTCCAGCAGACAGCCCGTTTCCATGTGGAATCGCGAGGAGTGGGCATGGTGGAGGGATGCTCAGCTTTCCTCTGCCAGGTGCCCAGCTGGAGAGGCATCGAGAAAGGGGGAGGTGAGGCCCCCACACAGGAGGGTCAGGCCCCCAGCCCCAATCTCTGCTCAGACACACTGCGTCTTCATGGCCATCAGCCAGCACAAGCGTCCACCAGGACATCCTCTCTAACCATTCCTCACTCAGCTGCAAGGGCCCAGGCACAACACACTGAGGACAAGATGAAACACAACACAACCAAGCGGCGGGATTTATTAAGTAGCCACTACGTGCCAGGTCCTGTGTCTCTGCATTTACGTCGCTCTCCCTCCCTCATTTGTTTTGGTTTCTGGTTTCCCAAAGTAATGCCCCTGAAAACGTCATATATATCACCTGTTTTGAATGTCTGACTATCAGCTCTTGACAAGGCAGAATCACTGTGGGGGCAAAGTGCATATCAGACTCAGTCAGGTACTGGTATCATCCGCATGGAAGATCATCTCATAACACTGCCCTGAACACCGAGACTCCAAAGTTCCACTAATCTGACCCTGCCAAAGCCACGTAACTGGAAAACAAGGTTCTGCATTCAGAACTTGGGGTGTGAGAGTTCAAAGTCTGTGCACTTTTAATTATGGTAAGTTTTCTAGAAATCAAAAATGCTTCCAATTCTGCAACAGATAGCTATAGCATTCATTTGACCATTTTTTCATTCAGTAAAGTCAGCTTTGAACTAAGTTGTGGGATACAATGGTGAGCAAACACCAACCCAGAACTCACTTTCAAAGAACTTGCAGTGGTAGTAGGAGAGAATGACATAGATAAAATAATCACACAATAGATTTCCATTGCCTTTGTGCAGTTAGAAGACTTAATTAGCTTGTGAAATGCATTAAATGATAAGTAAATTTTACTAAACAACATTTCAGTACTTAGCAGAAGGGGAAAAACCTTTAAAATTGAGGTAACTACACAAAAAAAACAAAGGAATGTTTGGTCAGAAAAAAAAAAAAGGACCAGAAGAAGGTGGGTTTGGGAGAAAACTGTCATGGCACAAGGAACACAGAAAACAGCTCCGTGGCCACTTACACGCACTAAACCCTTTATGTCCACCAACTCCTTCCCTGTGAACAACTTCTGCTGCTTAACTACTCTGAAAATTGGTGACAAGACTTGCAGAAGATGATCCTCTCTCAGTAAAACTCCAACTAAATTAGATATTGAACAAGACACTGAGATCCTGGCAAGAATACACACAAAAAATTGAGCCTCAAGCTGCTGGGAGAAGATAAATTGTCAGTTTCTCTCTAATAAGATTGTGTCTCATCACCATGTCCTGTAAGGGATTTGATAGCTTTTGTTTTTTAACCTGTGAAGATTAAAATCAATTCCCAGCTATAGCTGGAAGCCCCAAACCATGTAGCAGCAAATATATCAATTAATCAATCAATCAGACAGTCAATGGATCAGCAAGTCCATACTGAGGGCCAACTCTTGCTGAGTATCTGGGGGCGGGGGGAAGGAATGAGAACATATGTCCCTGTGGATGTGAGATGAGGGAAGCCATGCTTCAGAAGGCATTAAATCCAACTTTTAAGGCAACTGCAAACCTATTTCCAGTAGAATTCCAGTAGAGCTCCAGTAGAGTCGGTATGTCCCACTTTCTAACAGATATAGCTGATCCTGGACCCTGGATTAATCCACAGACTTTGACTTGCAACTTTGCCCTGCTCAGATGTTCCCACTGGCGACATCTCTCCTTATGGATCAGCTGTGTTCAGGGGGCATTTCTTAGGAGGCGGAAATGAGGAAGAAGATTTGGAATAAAACTCAGATTCCACCTCCACCATTTACTGTGCTGGTAGCTTTGCCTACATTATTCATCCCATCTTGTCCCTGGTATGTTTAATCACCAAAGCAGACATAAGAACACATGCCTAGCAGTCCCGCAAGCATTAGTGGAGATCACCAATGGAGTGCTGAAAATAAGACCTGGTTCAGGGTTATGGTAGTTTGTTAACATTACAATTGCCATTGGTGGGGGTGATGTTATTTCAACAACCAGATGAGTCAGTCCTATGAGGGTGGGCTGCTAAATTTTGCCTCCACTTAAATAGAAAATGAATGGGGAAAGACATTTTAATAAAATTAAAAAAAAACAAAAAACAAAAAAAAACATTATTTATTTTCAAAGCTGCATAATTGTTTTTCTGCAATATCACCACACAATTCAGTATACTTCTGCGACCTTGATGAAGCTGACCACTTGCAGTCACAGGCCTTCCACTTCGTGGTTTGTCACTCACATCTGCTTGCCTCACTTCTCTATCTTTGAACCGCCTTCCTCAGCATCTTACTGTCCTCGCATCAACACACTGAGCACCACATACTGCTTGCATTCATCTGTGAATTTCAATGGAGAAACTTTTTCCACTGTTAAGAATTTAATAACAGCACGCTGTTGGAACTGAAAGTCTGAACACTTCCATTTCGATGTGCACTGGGTGAAAAACATAAGCATCTGTGTGTGCAAGGTCAAGAGTGATGGAGGGGAGACACCATGTGACTACACCAAACTGGTTATATCCAGATATGTCTACTGTAACAAAAAAGATATTACAGTGGAGACAAAATTTATCAGCCTGCTCCTTTAGATTAGATTCTTCTCTAACCCATAAAAATGTATGTAGGCATATTTTGATACTCTGGTTTCTTCCCCCTCTCCAAATGGACTTCCTCACCCTATAATAATCCTATTAAATTCTAGACTTCCACTTACATGACAAATATCCCACTGGCTTCAGCCCAGACAAAAACTAATTGTCCCCTCGTTTGTCTGTGTGTGTTTGTTTTTACAGAGGAAACATTTCAGACTTTGTCCCTTGGCATTTTTTAACAACCGACACTATGAGTTAGCCACAAAGATAAGGTTTCGTGGAGTCAGGAAGTAAGAATGTGTGAAGCAAGTGTATCTAGTTGAAGCCACAGTTCTTAATGTCAGCTAAGAAATGGCTGATGGAGTGTAATAGAGAAAAGAATATAAACTTGGAGGTCAGGACAGGCAGTGTCTTAATTAATCCTGCCTGCCCCCTTCTACCTCCTATGAGCTGCTTGGCTATAGGCATACCAGTGCAGCATCAACAATCATTCTTGCCCTTCCCAGAATGAACTTGGCATTATTTATGGACATTATTTCCTTACATTTTCCTCACAATGACATTAACAATTCTGAGAATCACCACGACCCTTGTGGTGAGGAAATGAATGGAGAAAGAGGCTCAGGACAGAAAAGCAAGAAGTTCAAGCCCTGGCCCTGCCATCAAGATTGGGGTGCCCTTGAAGAAGCCTCCTCTCCAAACTGGCCTCATTCTACCCACCTGCGAGTGGGGAGGTTTCGACACAACGTGATTGATTAAATGTCCTTCCAGCTCTGGAACTCAGGCACGCTCCATTCTAAGACTTCCCGTGTCATCAAATCTTAATGTACCTGAGGGTAAGTGGGGGGGGGGGGAGAGGAGGGATGGGGGGGGAGTGATGGGG
>PVKE010000051.1:28854-145126 GCA_004027555.1 Craseonycteris thonglongyai | reverse complement strand
AGGAATCAAACATACGGTGACGGAAAGTGAGCTGATTCTGGGTGGTGAGCACATATTGTGATGTATAGACAATGTAATGTAGATTTGTACACCTGGAAACAATGTAATTGATATCAACTAATGTCACCCCAATAAATTTAAATAAATAAATAAATAAATCTTAATGTTATCTATCTCTCCTCTCTCAGCTTCCTTTAAAACCACACTGGCAACCTCTTTCTTGCTTGTTGACAATAAGAATAACCAATATTTGTTGAATGCAAAGGATGGGTAAATGCCTTATCTTATTTAAGTTCCACTACTACCCTCTGAAGTAGATGCTATCATTATCCCTAGTTGATAGTTGAGGAACCCAAAGCTATGAAAGGTTGAATGACCTCTTGCTTTAAAGAGCCTAACTGTACACCATCACAGTGCTTCTCAACAATTACAACCCAGGCTTCCAAGATACAAAACTTGCCAGTCACGCTTCTCTTCCCTGGGATCTCTAAGGCATCTCCCTTTGTCTATTGGGTCTTCCTGTCCCCTTGGGCTTTGATTAGGGCTATAACTGTGGAAAGCGGGTGGCAACCTGGGGTAACGGATGGTTCAGAGACCCTGGAGCCCTATCTCTGCCAGGCAGAAGTGCATGCCTCCTGATGACCTCCCACACCTGACTGTCCTCATCCAGAGCACTGCTGCCTCTGAGGCTATTGGAAAAATTAAGTGGCACTGTGTATATGAAGCTCCAGGCACCATTGCTAACAGACCACGGGACCATGGGCCCTGCTCTACCCCCACTCTTATCCCACCTTCCTTTAAGAGTCAACCCTCAACAAGCTGCTCTCTGTTTCGGGAATCGATCCACCCCTCCTTGAATCAGTCTGGGTTCCAACAAGAAAAAGAGCGCATGCTAAGAACAGGGTGATTCAGGGGAGAGGTGTTATTTGTAAGGGGCTATGTACAAAGGTATGGGTAGTGGGTGATAAGGAGGTAGACCAACAGCCTGAGTCTTGGGAGCAGCAGAACTTTATCACCCCTAGGGCCAAAGGCTGAACACAGGAAACAGCTGCTGGAAATCAGAGAGAGAGGGTAGAGAGTCAGCTTTCTGAGGAGAAACAATGACCTTCAGTCAAAGGACACAGCCAGGAGGTGACCTGGCAGGGAGGCAGGAAGAGAATAAATACCCTGATCTCACTCTTAACTGTGAGAGTTAATTGCAGAAATGGAATTGGTCTATTTATTTTGCTAAAATACCTGTTTCGTACCCTCATGAAATGTACTCATTAACAGTGTTGCTTTGTAAATATGAGCCCAAGGTATTTGGGGCTGGTTGGCTCCGCTCAGCATTGCTTATTGACAATGATGACACTAATGATATTTGTATTCTCTGATCTCACTCAAACTCTTCTGGGGGTTCCCCATTGACTGGAAGAGAACCCCATGGATAGATTCATACATTTCAGCTCCTGGGCAGATAGCAGGCTGTAACAGGGTAGAGAGTAAATCTCCCCAGTATTCCTTTAGCAAAGTGTATGTCCCATGCATCACACTCACTGAGCTCTCATTTACATCAGAAGATTATACCTGTGGGTATGCTGGCCTCATACACCTGACCATGCATCTCCCCCAACCACCTCAATGCCTGGCATGGAGCAGACGCACAAGCGTAAGAGGAGAGCCGGGACAGCAAGCATCATGGAGAACCAGCCAGCTTGCTTTCCCTGAGGCCAGGCCTTCTTTTGTTCCTGTCAAAGGCCTTGCCAGTTGCTCAGCAGCTACAGAGACATTTTGGAAGGTGGAGAGAGAGAGCCGAGAAGAGAGAGAGTGTTTGCAGGTTGCTGTCTAGTCATAACAATTCTCCAAGCACCTCCCCCGATGACATTAGATAAACCAAGATGGGAATCACATTTCAGCGTGACAGCTTAAAAGGCATGTCAAGAAACAATTAAAAAGATCTAGAGCAACCATGTCCTGAGAGAATTATGTCAGAGTCAGAGTGCTTCCTGTTGGGGCCCATTTGGGGGTGACATGGCCTGTGAGACCACAATCAGGGCCTTGAATTCTGGAAGGTGGGGTCCTGAGACTTGGGACTGAAGGCTGCGTGAACCTGGAGACTCGGACCCTTTACAGCTTGTCAGTGTTGAGAAATCCCCTGCAACCAGCAGCACAGAACATTTGCCCGGCCAGTCTCCAGCCAAGCACGCTACCTTCCCAGGCCTGTCAAAACCCCAGCTGTGAGGAATAATATTTATAGAGTATTGCCTGAAGGACGTGCTGTCCATCACTCCTTCCGATCAGCAGTTTTGCAGATTTTCTTCCCCAGAGCCCTGGAATTCCTGGGGGTGTCCCTGAGGCTTCTTAGAAACTAATCCCTGTACCCCAATTCAGAGAATGCCAAGTCTTATCTGTTACATGTGGGATACTGGGAAGGCATATAAAAAAACCACCTTTTCAAAAATGGATGCTGACACCTTCAAAGAACAAAAGGCATCACTGTAGCCTAAATTTTATCCTGTGATTCAGCCAGTCGGTGAGGAATCTACAAGCCTGGGTCATGTTCCTTTGCCCTGTGGCCCTTAGAATCTCTGGTGCTGAACTGAGCTCAGTGGAATCCCATCAGCTCTCATGGTGTGACCCATAGAAACAGCGTATTGAAATCCCTAGAACGTCTTCTGAAGGGCTCCTTCAGTGATCCCATAAGAGCCTTTCCTCTCTCGTATCAAGAAAAGCTGATGTTGGTGTGATTAGGTCAGGCAGCCCCTGTGGAACGGGAACTTGACTTCGCTTCCATCTTGACCTTGACCTCTGGGAAACTCAGTGCTGCCTCTGGAGCCCACTTCCAACAGAACTAGCGTACTCACAGGTTCTAATCCCTGCCCCAACTCCCTCAGATTTCTGTTATCATTTTGGATTACACATGGTTGTATGGATTCATGCATAATGCATGTATTTTCCTTCCTTTGTGAAGAAAAAGAGGAAGAATGTAAGGATAAAAATAAGTAAACGTAAGTGGCCCATAAAGAAAAAAGAAGCAACTCGTTTCACTTGATTGGCTTTCGCTTTCCTGCCAACACGTTCTGATTCTGATCTCCTGTGAAATACGCTGGCTTTCCCATTCTCTGCTTACAAACGTCTATCGGCTCCCAGCCTCCGGTTATAGGAGGTCATCCAGGCTCCAGAGGATGCACGGAATTCCAAGGCTTTACGATCCCGACCCACCAGCTCAACCCCGTTCTGCCCCTTCTTCCGACATCCCCATTGTGTTAAAGCCCTCACTAGTCCCCAACTCCACGGAGCCCTTTCCTAGGCCAGGCTTCAGCACACGGGTTCTGTAACGCCTTCCCCTGGAAAGCGCAAGACCTGGAGCGCTTCTGCTCGAACCTGTCCTGTCTGCCACAGCAGGGAGCTGCCCCCATGCTCCTTCAGTCTGAGTCCCATCTCTGTGGGTCACTCACCACACTGCACGGCCAGGCTTCTCTCTGTTAATGGCCCCCACCGGACCCTAAGCTTCCTATAGACAGAGGGGGCCACACTTTACAGGAGAGTCTCTGTATACTGGGGAGAAAGCACACACGGGGCTTGACCCAGAGCAGTTAGGGCCTCTGTCTATGCCACGAAAGACAAGCAGACAGACCGCAGGGCATCATTCCACGGCTCACTGTCAACACATGTCTTAAAAATGAGTGGCCATGGTCACTCTCGTCTGCCCCAGTCCTGCTGTCCTCCTCTTCATCGCCAATCTTAGAATACACCTGCAGGTGCAAAGGCTGGACTTGGTTTTGCTGTCACTGGCTCTGTCTCGGACTTCTGATATATTTAACTCCTGAGTTGAAGAATCCTGATGGGTCTCGCTGACAAGAGCTAACAAGACCCAACATAATCTGGGGCCCCAGCGAGGCTTCATTTGCCTCCATGATTCTGTTCTCCTGTCTGATGATGACTCCGAGTAAGTCTCCCACAACAATGCTGGTGCAACAATGGAGTTGTCCTTTTGTGTTTTCACACCCATGGCACACTTACAAAACCACATACCCAAGCACTGAGACTTGAATAGATTTGAAGCCAGAAAGCCGTGAGGTCAAACTTTGGTTTAGCTACCTACCAAGTGTGTGTCCCTGTGCAGGACCTCTAAGCTATATGAGTCACACTTTCCTTTGTACAATAGTGAATGTCATCTTTTACTCCTTGCAAGCCAATGAGGTAGGCATCAGAAATACCTCCAGTTTAAGAAGTCACTTAACCTCTCCACACCTTCATTTCCTTTCCTACAGAGTAAGGTTATATACATGCCTACCTTACTGGGCAGCTATGAGACTCAAGTAAGAAAATGCATGTGTAGAACTCAGTACAAAGCCTACATATGAACACTTATTTATTGTTGATGGCCATATCTCCAGAAGATGAAAACTTTCAGCCTTTTAATGTATTTTTTACTGATGCAGGGAAACGTGACCTATGGCTCTGGTACGTGCTGTGCCTAATGACCATAAGGATAGTCCTGGGAGGGACTCTCTGCCAATTTGAAGAGATCCCTTTGCTTCCTACCTACACCTGAAAGCCACACTCCTTGTCTGCCAATAATGGTGTGTACCTGAAGCTTTCTTCCCAGCCAGCACCGACTTGCCAAGCTCTGTTATTTGAAACCATGCCCTTTACCCAGTCTCTGTGCCCCTCACCGAAGGCTCCAGTGACATCTTTTGTCCACAGTGTTGGTCACCATAGCTAGACACTGCGACCAACCTGCCAACCTGTAGTCCCTCCCACACCTTCCCCGTGGCTGCTGACAGCCTTTTTAATACCTCCACTCCAGTAGGGGGCTCTAGACTGTCCCTCCCAGTCAGCTCCACTCCAAGGCACTCAACTGCAGCATGTCCAGTCAGGCTTAGGAAGTGACAAGCACGCACTGGGAGAAACACTGACATTCAGAAGACCCTTCACTGTGCTGGTGCCCAAAGGAAGAAGGAATTTGCCCATGGCCAGGCCTGGGGAGACTGCCCTTTTTCTTCCTGAACTCTTCCCATTCCCAAAGGGCAATATTTAATTCACAATGCTGGAGCTGACACCATTGCCAGATATATTTCCGTAATGATTAAGCATTAAACACACAAGTATTTCAAAGCATTTGAAATAATTCAGAACTAATGAAGGACTAATTGCTTCACTCTGTGTATTCAAATAGTGATGTTATTTTTAAAAAATGCATTCTCATGTCAACTCTTGCATCAATTACTTGCAAATTTTCCAACAGTTAGCTGTAGTGTGATTAAAGCATATGAAAATAATCTTTTAATTGGCTTTCCTTTTGAAACAATTAGACAATTAAACCAAAGAAGTAAGTGTGAAAATTCAGTTGGTCTGCTCTTTTTTTGGGGGGGTGGTGAGGGTAACACTTGTACAAATAATGACTGTATCATCAGAAATTATGTCCTCAGCTAGTCTAATAGTTGTTACAGTAATTTCATCTTTTCCCTTTTACGTCCCTCTATTTCTTACAATCTCATACCCCAACTGTTTTCCCCAGAAGCCTAAAATAGATAACTGGATGAATAATAGCCTTTTTCAAGAATGTCTTTTTGAGCAGAGCTATTCAAAGTACCAGCCAACTTTTATTAAAAATATCCTTGTACACATCACTGTGCTTAAAAGAGGGAAACAGTCTGTTTGGCCACTGAGTTATTAATACTTTCACCCACGCCATGAAGCAGGACTGGGACTAGGGTGAGAGGAGAAGCCCATGGGCACAACATTTAAGGAGGCACACACTCCCAGGCGCCAGAGCCGCACTTGCACAACCTCCAGAGTGTGAGCCTCCTTAAATCTTGTGGCCTAGGTACCTTGCTTGCCTCATGCTCCCAGCCTTACTATGCAGAGTCATAGGGACCTACTACATGCTCATTGTTACTTAAGAATCCATTAACGGTGAGAAAGCAACTGTGGAATCTATTTGGTCCAAACTCTCTTATGTTCCCTAGAAGTAGGCTGGGACCCAGAAAAAAGGAACTGCTCCCTCTACTGTGGAAAAAAGAAAGACGGAGACAACAAGGTCCCAGTTCCTCTGCACCAGCCTCAAATGGGCAGTGTTACTGCGGAGAGCAGAGCAAGAAGCTGAACCTGAAAGATTCTCTACTCTTTGAGCTGAGTGACCTTGGCCTAGTGGCTTGCCCTCTCTGGGCCTGTACATCAGTCTTTAAAGGAAGATAATAGTTACGTCGCTGTGAGCACCAGGGATAATAAAGGAAAGTGTGCTGCCCATGATTGACATGGGGAAAAGCGTAATAATGACAATAGGTGCCATCATGTAGGCAAGGTACTATGTGTCAAGCACTACGCTACATGCTTCCTCTGCAGCACATCGTTTTCTCTGTGCAGCAGCCAATGGGACAGGCATCACGAACTGCATTTTATAGGTAAAGAAACAGGCTCCGAGAGATGACATGACTTGCTCAAGTTCGTACAGCTGCTAAGTGGCAGAGTCGGGACTGAAACCAGTTCCATGTGTTTCTGATGTTCAAGCTCTTAGCTATTACACTAAAAGAAAGGGAGAAAGTGAAGCTTGACCTGAAAAATTTACCACAGTTAGCAGGATCCTTAAGGAAAGCCCTATAGATTTTTAAATCCATCATCCGATCCCCTCAGCTACCAATACAAACTCAATTAATGGTGCCCAGTGACAACATCAGCAGTAAGAGTAGTGTTATGATCTCATCTCAATGGAAATGATGCATAAGACATGAAAAAATCAATTCCCACGTCAGGGTACAAATGCACTGAGACATTCTGGAAGCTTGAGAACCGAGCCATGGTATGTACAAGTATCACAGAATGTAAGAGAGGAGGAATCTTCACTTCTGTTATCCAACCTCCCTGGCAGCTTGTTCACCCACAGTGACAGGGCCCATGCATCTCATCTGGAAACTCCATCATTATGTGGAACTGAAATCCGCCCTTCATCACCATGGGGCCACAAGAATACACAGCACCCCCAGACCAGCCCTCATGCAGCCTCTTCTCCAAGGTGAAAGTCCCCAGTCCCCCACACCTTCTCCACAGGGCACGCCTCCTCCTGCCTTATCTTAGCAACTCTTCCTGCAGCCGCTGGGGTTTTGACAGATGTGCATTAAACCCCTGTCCCCCACCACAGCTAGCCTCCAGGAAGCCACTGACCCTCTCAGAACCTCCACTTTCCTTTCTCTAAAGTCACACCAGCTACCTACCATAGGGCTTTTGTAATAAACGAGATGCAACACAGAAGCACATAACCTGCTCTGTTTAAGTGCTAACCCCGGGCTTCATCGGGAAGCAGGAGAGCCTCTGGGGGTCTGAGGCCACAGGGAACAGACTCCCGAGGGGACAATACAAAAGGGGCAGAGCAGAGATGAGGCAAGGACCCTTCCAAAGGGTAATCAGCCACTAAACAGTTGTCGACCGTCCTGTGGGGCCTTTTCAGAGCCGGAGTTTCTGCACCTCCATTCCATTATCATTTGGGTTCTGCTAAATTATCCAGAGAATGTATCATCACAAATCATTCTGTGACTTGGCAGAACTGAGTGAAATGGGATCCCAAATCGTAAATTAAAGGAGCAGGGCATTTGCAATGGCACATTCGTTTACACCATCTCATCTCGCTCTTTCAACGACTGAAGCAGTCAAAGCTCCCAGCAGGGAGTGCAGCCACAGCAGAAGGAAGGAAGTTATGCTGAGTCCTTGTCCATCTTCCCTGAGAAAGCAGGATTTAGCACGTGCTGCTGACGGGCAATGATTTGCAGGATTGAAGGGGGGAGGACTCACCTTTGGAGCTTTCAGAGGTCAAAGCGTGGAGAGCGAACAATAAGGACCCCAGGATGCCTCCTCCTTTTCTACATCAAGCATTGGAGAGTACATGGATTAAAACGTGAATGACATGTGGGACTGTCCACCTCCTCCCACCACACAGTTTCTACTCCAGCTGCTGGAATAAAATCTGTCACCTTCCCAGACTTGGAGGCAGCAAAAGCCAGGCCTGCTGGTAATGTAACAGGAACATCCTAAAACCCAACACAGAACCTGACAAAGGTTCTGCCATTTGATGCCTGCCCAGGGATAAAGAGAAGACTGGATACCCACTGACCCGAATCTCAGATGTTAAAACTGTCAGGTCAGTTAAGACCTTGCCCCTTCACTTAAAACCTTGACCCACCCCACTACTCAAGCTCTGAAGGTGTTACCCCCTCAGTTTCACCTACTAGCAGAATAAACACAGGGTATTTATGTGCCAGTGAACAATATGGGAAACTGGTCTGAGGATCAGTAAAAGGTTCACATGAGGAAGCAAATGATTTTTGAGGCCTGAAGAATGAGTTGGCATTAACTAGCCAAAGGGAGGTCAGAGGGCTGGGGACAGTGCAGCCCTCTGTGGCAGGAGGGAACGAGGATCACTGGAAGAACTGGAGGGCCGCCCATGGGCTGGAATGGAGATGGGATGGGGACTGGAGGTAAGGAGGCTGCGGGCTGGGATGGGCCAGATTACAATGGGCCCAGGCCATGGTGAGAAGTTCAATTAGGGTAACAAGTCCACACGACTAGAGGTGGGTAGGGGGTAGACTAAATCTGTTCACTGTGTGGGAACTAGACTATACATATTGTTAAGAGTAGGGGGCAGTAGATTCAAAAGGGGGCCACTACCATGGTCCCAATGAGGTTGATAAACTTGAACTTGGACAGGATAACTGCAGAGGAGATGAAGTGGTGGGGGGGATAGCCCAGAGATATCGCTAGGAGGCAAAAGCAGCAGAACTTGGCAGTGGATTGTCTAGCTATGGGTGGGTCAGAGACTGAAGGAAGCATCAGGTTTGGCCTTAGAATTCCTCCAAATGCTTACCTGAACGGGGTACTTCAAAGCCTAAATAAAACAGGCTTCATGAAAGTAGAGTTGATCCGAAAGTAGAACTGTGGTTGGCTGCTCATTTGAACAACAGACACTGAAAACCACGCACAGGGTAGCCACGCCGCCCATTGTATAATTTTCAGTGTCATGAACTGGGAGGCTGCGTTGACATCTTCAGACCATATGTCCTCTTCAGATCTGTTCTGGATTCTGTTTGGTGCAAAGTTATTCTAATGTTAGTCTGTAGAGAAATAACTATTGAATATTCTGTGAAATGGAAACTCAGAAAGGCTTTCTTTTCTTTAGTCTCATCAAAAAAGCTGCATTAAGATAACTCAACCAGTTCCAACATTGCCATTAACTTGCTATGTGACCTTGGGCAATTTTCTTTCCCTCTCTGGGCTTTCATCTCTATTTTGGGAATGCCAAACTAAGCAATCTGTAAAGCAACTTCCAGCACTAAAATTCTTTGCATATGTGACGTCATCTCCACACGCGCGGAGAAGAATATGCTCATAATTGCAGGTAATTGAACTTCTGCTTCACACTGAGTACTGCATACTTGGCTCCCTATTTTAATTCAGAAAGTTCTTTCAAACAAAATGCAATATAATTTACAGTTGATTTTGAAACAAATTTGCTCTAATAAAAAAATATTCCAAGCAACAGCCACGCTCTTATAGGAGTTACGTTTTCCTAACGGGAGGCAGACACAGAGAAACATGAAAATACGCTCCAAGTCTGCACACCCCAAGGATGCACACCACTTAAACATCGCTGTTTGTTCCCAATAAAGGTAGCTGCACATTAACCTGCACAGTCAGACACCTTGGATGATTTTTCCGAGTGGTACCAATTTATATCTCAGGCCTCCCCAGTGCAGCACACCTGACTGCTGCCTCTGCCACATTCTGTAAAGAAACATCTGCTCGTAATGTCTCAAAGTCAATTCCAGGAACATATGTGTAATCTGTGCACAAAGCTGTAGATACAAAGCCCCCACCTTCCACACTTGCGCCAATGCCTCTCTTTGGATTAGTCGTCATTATCCATTTATTGGACCACGTCAACAATGGAGTAACTGGTCTACCTGACTCCATTTGCCCCTCCCCACTATTCTATGTTCTGTGTCAGCTTCTGGAATGTTCTTTATAACAGGCAAGCCTGTCCTTCTCACTCTCTTGCTCTAAAACTCCTCTGCTGCTCAGGATGTCCACGCCCCCGGATATCTCATTCCAGGTCCTTCAGGGACTGACTCCAGTCAGACCTGCCCAGCCTCAGCCGGGTGCCCCCTTTTCTAGACACGCAAAGGCTGTCTCCTTCTTCTTACAACACAACATACTCCAGACTGCCTTATTTTTACTCATTTTATTCCACTGGAGTTTTCTTTCTCTTCCTCTGCCTAGTGTACACCTGCTCACTCATTCAACAAACATTTGAGCACCTAGCATATGGCTGGGAATGGCAGGATGTCTTGGCCAAACTCTACCAGAAGAAAAATAGGTCAAGACGCAGCAGCATTCTGGAGGATGCTTGGGAAGGGCTCCTCCGGAACAATGACACAGAAACTTAGATGAGCTACAAGTCCCCCCAGTGAGCTTGCCCAGAGGCAGATTCCGGGGCAGCTGACCTTGGATGGAACCAGAGGATCTGAAATGTCGAACAAGCTCCAAGGCCGTGCCCAGGCTGCCCGCCCACGAACTTGGAGCTGCGAGACCATCCCCTTTAGATTGAGACACTGGGTTCAGATCCCAGCTCTGCTGCTCCCCGCTGAGGGAAGTCAGGCAAGGTACTGGTCGGAGCTTCAGTTTGTTGATACTGATTTAACCCCGGCAGGTGCTGGTGATGCAGTGATATGCGCTCAAGGAATACTGGGGTGAGTGGGAGACAAGTAAAGGGACAAATAGGGCACAGTGAGACATGTGCTATAATATTATTATGGGATAGGCCCAGGAAGTGCTCATAAGACTTCCTCAAGAAGGCCATGCTGACTTGAATGTTAAAAAAAAAAAAAAAAAAAAAGGAATGACCAAAGAGGTGAGTAATCTGGGTCGAAAGAGTAGTCTCACCAAGGAAAAGAGATGAGAGCGAGAATGCATGTTGGGGAGGAAAAGTGAACTGGCTACGTCCACAGGCTGGGGTGCTTGTGGGAGAGCGGGGAGCCCTAGGACTGAGGGAGTGATGACTAAGTCACAAAGGGACTGAGTGTCACATGTGAAGTCTGGATTCCCCAGAAGACAAGATCGAGCTCCTGGGAACTTAAAGCAGGGGAGTGACTGGGGCAGATCTGTCTCTTGGTCAGATCTCCTGAGCTGCCACATGGCAGGAGCTGGACTAGAGGAAATGACAGTGGCATTGCAGGAAGGTGCCCTGCCGTGTGCTTTAGAAATGTTAGTTGAATAAACAAGTGAATCAGTGATCCAGTCATCCCCTTTCTTGAATTCACAGACTCCATTCCTAATATTAATAAATAACCCAATACTGTAAACAGACTGATCTCACTGTTCCAGATCTCACCAGCAAACTCTAAAATATCAGGATTTCTTTATATTTTAAGTTTCTACTAACATGGCCAGCAATCCCTAATTTGGCCAGTCAGGCAAGAGACAAATTGGTATCAAGGAAGAAAAGTGGCTACAAAATGGCAAGATTGCCAATCTTTGTAAAACTCTTAACCCCACTGAAAGTATTTTCATGTTGCACCATCTTATTCATTGTCTCTGCAACCTTGGGAAAGGGGCATAGATATTGTACTCATTGGCTTCAGGCAATGTCCCCAGGACTCTGAAAGCTTGTTCCCAAACATGGGTCCATGGCCTTGAGTCTGGCCCAAGAGAAAATTTACATTGGGATGCAGCAAATGAGAAAATTGAAGTATTTATTCATATTAATGGAGCTGCCTTTATTGTGAGATAATATACATATCTGGAGGGCAATTAAGATGTCCTTCTTTAAATAGTTATGATGATAGAAGTTGGAAGATACTTTCTTACTATTGTTTTTGCTTTGTTTTATGTCCCTACTTAGCCAAATAAAAGGCTGGTTAGCACTGTGTGCTCAAAAAAATATTTTTGGACATTTTAAAGGTTTATACAGTCCAAAAGTTTGAGGTCGACTGCTCTGTACCATTTGGAGGACCCAGGCAAGACACACCAGAGCAAGGTAAGTGCGTTTCATTGAGTGAGTTTTATTCCCTGAACCGATACCAACTGATTCCATTGCTGCCTGGAAAATGTATTGGAAAGTATTCTGAGCCTCATCGATGCTCAAAGGGAAAAAGTGTTCTATAATCCATTAGTAAGGTGTGCGTTGGATGAGCGAGAGAAAGCAGTGATCCATTTGCTGTGGTGTGCCAGTAACATTTTTAAACTTTTTTTTTTTTAAGATTTATTTTATTGTTTGTCACAGAGACAGAAAGAGATGGAGAGAAGGGGGAGGGCCCAGAGCAGTCTCCACAGTTGTACGTCATCAGTTTTCCGCATGGTTTTATTCCACACAGGTGGGTGGGGGCTGCGCAGGGCGGGAACTGGGCTGGGGGCCTCCTGCATGGGAGGCACGGCCCCCTCCCACCCCCCGCCCCAAGCCAGGAACTGAACAGGGGTGGGGAGGGGACAAGAACCGAACTGGGTGCCTCCCGCATGGGAAGCACACCCCAGTTCAGCATATGGGTCCGCACGGGCCAGGGCCAGGATTCCATCCTCAGTCCCCAGTGCTGCAAAGTGAGCACTTAACCCACTGAGCCATCCCGGCTTCCCTGCCAGTAACATTTAGCAACCACTTTCTCAAAGGAAGAGAAGTTCCGATTCGTGTTGCTGGCCAACCTCCAGGGTAAGAATGCTCCCACCACAGCCAGTCTCGAGCCATCAGCACGAAGATAACGAAAGCTGTGTTGGGAAGAAAGGGGCACCGTCCACCACCCTGAACAGAACAGACCAGCTCCAGGGCACACGGCACCTGTTACCCCTGTGCTACTCTGACTCCAGGCACCGGGAGCCACCGCGTGTGCGTGTTCAGTCCTCCACCCCCAGGTCCCAAGTCTTCTTCCCCTTGCTCCTGTGTCCTAACACATCCCTTTGCTCAGAAAAGGATCGTATATTTCTTATATCAAATATGGTTATTTTGTCAGTTCTTCTATGTAACACTAGCAGGAGATTAAACAGTGATCTCATGGACTCCTCAACTGGCAAGAACAACAACATCGAAACATGAACAGTGACACTGAAACAGAGCTATTAAAGTGAATCCCATGAGGAGAAATGGCGTCAGGCGCTATGGCTGATGGAGGCTTAATTGATATTTGCCTTCTTGCTATAGATACCACATAGACAAATGCTTATTAAACCACCAGAGCTTGTTAGCTAGTGAGTAAAATTCATTCATTCAAGATGGCATTTCTAGGCTGAGCAAGACAGCTTTCTAAAGAACATCAACTCCTAGTATTTACTAAAATATTGAGTCATGACATTTAAGCCCGAGGCACAGGGCCCCAGAGAGGCTTACAGTACTGCGTGCTGGCTTTGTCACCTGGCTTCAGGAACATGCTGCTCGTCCCCTACCTCTTCAGTGTTAGCTCGGCGTCCCCAGCTTTCCTCTGGAGCCAGGAGCAGAGCTGGGTCCACACTGGGTTTTAGGATCTGGGTGAGTTTGGAACCCAGAACATGGGATACTGTGTTCAAAGCAAGGGGGTCTGTACAAAGCTCCAATGTTCAGAGGTGCAGGCTGTGTACTGCACAACTCCAGGGGCTCCGTTTGATGTAAATATGGCCACCCTTCATTTGTAGAACCTGGAAGGGAGGCAGGATCTGAAGCCCATGGTCAGTGATGAAGAACAAGAAAGGTTGATGAAAGGAGTTCAGGAGAAAACAGAAACAGTATTGGACTGCTAGAGCTGAGTCTGTAGCCAGGGAAAGAACTCTACTAAGTATGTAGGTCCTGCTTGAAGTAGACTCAGCATTGTAAGCGTGGGGAAGTTGAGACTCAGAGAGGGAGTTGCTCACTGCCCAGGAAATGAGGGGCTTGACAAAAGAAAGAAGGTTGCTGCTTGGCTAAGACTATCTGGGGACAGGCGACCCCTTGCAATTGAAGCCCAGGAGTGCGTGTAAACGAAGCAAGCCAGCAGGCGTGAGGATAGGGGTCCAGGGATAGAACCGGAAGTGAGTGAAGAGTCGGGAAATGGGTTGGTTCCAGGGGGATGCTCCATGAGCAGGGCAAGGCCCGCAGGACCAGATCCCAGCCAGGTTCCACAGGACAGGCTAGACTCCAGACCCCACCTGCTATCTGAATTCACTTTCCTGTTTCTTAAAGACAGCCACACCATCTGCAGTGACAAGCCTAAAGCTGCACAAAGCCTTCCACGAGCCCGCTTTTAACAAAAGTTAACAGAGGACCTCTGCCCCAGGCTAGACTTCCACCAGTGGCCCTTCCTGGTGGCCACTGAAATTGGTAGATACAACTGCCCAGGGAAGAGAGACAAGCAAGGCAAGTGAATTACAATGTAATTATAGCGTAGAACGTTGCACGTGTGGTCTCTGGCATGCGTGATCCCATCACATCCTCACAACGTGCCTGAGGGGTAAGAATTCTTGCTCCATATCCTCAGTATCAACAAACTGAAGCTCCGACCAGTACCTTGCCTGGCTTCCCTCAGCGGGGAGCAGCAGAGCTGGGATCTGAACCCAGTGTCTCAATCTAAAGGGGATGGTCTCGCAGCTCCAAGTTCGTGGGTGGGCAGCCTGGGCATGGCCTTGGAGCTTGTTCGACATTTCAGATCCTCTGGCTCCATCCAAGACCAGCTGCACCGGAATCTGCCTCTGGGCAAGCTCACTGGGTGACTTGTAGCTCATCTAAGTTTCTGTGTCATTGTTCCGGAGGAGCCCTTCCCAAGCATCCTCCAGAATGCTGCTGCATCCGGAGTACGAGATCTGGACCCATTTTCTTTCTGGTGGAGTTTAAGCAGGACATTTGGCCATTCCCAGCTGTGATTTACCCTAGGCCAAAACACAATGTCAGGGAGAGGAAGCAGGTCCGTCTCCTTCCATCCCCTTCCCCGCAAAGGAGAGAGAAAACAGCAAGGCCACGTGTACCTTCTCACAGGATGATGACAACGCCAAGAGGAGGCTTGTTTCACAGCAAAGCAACTGCTCTGGCCTGGCCCTTGTCCCAGGGCTTCCTCTGGGTTTCTGTGACTTTTCATCACCCTGGCTGTTGAGTGGGAAGGCGCACCATGTGGCTTGCTGTTGCGGGGGCCAGGGAAAGTGGGAACAAGACTGAGACCATCTGATTTCCCTTCTCCATCCCTTGAGCTGTCAGAACGAACCACAATCATCACCCTAGCCCATGGGAAAGTCGAGAAAAGATTTCTAGAAGGGATCATGACTAGGCCATTCTTGTGAACATTCTCCTCCCCCAGCGCCAGGTCAAACAGTAATCCCTCCCTCCCGGCCACAGCCGATGGGACCATGGATGGAGCAGAGAGGACATGCACCTCCCAGATTCGTATATCCATCCCGTTCTATTCGCTCCCCCTCCTTTTCCTTCCCTTTCATTCCCTAAGCACTCCGCACTCTTTCCCCTCCCTCGCCTCATGTCTCTGATGGTGAAGCAGAGGGACGTTGTCAGTGAGCAGGTGCTGTGGGTGCCCCACCCCACGGCCTCCTCCACCTCCTAAGCTGAAAGCCTTTCTGCAAAGCCCACAGCCCTCCCTACAGGGGCGCGCTTGCCATCAAGTGGAGGAGCGAGGAGTAGAGGAAGCTGGGAGCACTACAGAACTAATCTCCCACACAGCCCTGAACAAGGACTGGTGGGGTTTGGAGTAGAAACGCCCCAGAGACACGCGCTCAGCACTGGCACGTCGAGTCCCCCGAAGGGAACAGTCACCAGCTGCACAAGTGTCTGGACAGCACGGCCTTTGCTGGTGGCCTTGCTGGCCCTCCCTCACATCCTCACCCGCTTTCTGATACCCTGTGATCATCTCCCACACAACCACTCGCGTGGGCATTGTCATGTCACGACCTGCTTCTGAAGTCTACCTCAAGGAGCTCTCTAGCATGAAGAGGTCAGTGGGAGGCCAAGGTCTGAGGACGCAGGAGGGACAGAGGCAGAGAAGAGGACCAAGAAGCCAGGGGCCCCGAGGGGACGAGGAGAAGCCAAGGGTGCCAGGTGCCCAGAACAGGCTCCACTCCACGTGGCTCTCGGGCCTGGGTGTCCTTACAGAAAGGCCTCTTCCTTGCACAGGCCAGCCCCCTGCCCCTGAGTGAGACTAACGAGGTCAGCAGGGCAAAGCAGGACGCCAGGCGGGGCGCCGGACAACACACTGAGGGCAGCAGCCACAGCTCGTGGTGCCTGAACCCCTCCCGTGTGCCCGCCGCTCTCCTCAGCACGCGGGGAATTCTCACAACCCGGGAGGCAAGTGCTTACACTGTGCTGTTTGCTGGTCAGGAACCTGAGTCACCCAGAGGTTCAGGTGGGTGAGTGATTTGCCGTGGCTATTAAATGTCAGATGGAGGCTGAAACCCACACAGTTTATCCTCTAAATGCGACACCAGGCTGGTCAATATGGCACTTCCTTATTGCAGCACTGGCCACCTTCTAGAGCAAGCTTGTCCAACCCACAAGGACGGCTTTGAATGCAGCCCAACAGAAATGTGTAAACTTCCTTAAAACGCTGAAATCTTTTTGCAACTTTTTTTTTTTTTTAGCTCCTTCGCTATCGTCAGAGTATTTTATGGGTGGCCCAAGGCCATTCTTCTTCTTCCAATGCAGCCCAGGGAGGCCAAAAAGTTGGACACCCCTGTTTTAGAGGCTGAGTTGTCCCATTTCCAGAACATACTATACGTGGCGGGGGGAGTGAAGGGGGATATTGATTTGGTCTCCAAAACCTCTGGCTGGACTGCTTCGTGTCTTAAGTGGATTCAGTCCCAAGTGATGCTGGGGCCTAAAGAAGCCCAGACGAGGCAGCGTGGAGCTGAGGCGGGGCAGGGGGCGGGGGCACAGACCAGCACCCAGGCCACAGCCATGGAGGTGGACAGGGATGTGCACTGGAGCAGCACCGCGGGTCACCCGTCAGCAGCTGGCAGCCACGTGCCAGGCAGGGGGCGGGGGCTTTATCTGTTTCAGAATCTAGCGCAGCCCCTACCCGGGTGAGTAACACTGCCTTACTCCCATCCCCCATCTGAGGAGGTTAGCGCTCAGACAAGCCAAGTGCTAGCGCTTACTGGGGCGCCCTGGGTCTCTGACTCCTGACGCTCAGATTCCCACCCAGAGGACTGGGGCTGACTGGCTCCGGTCACCCCAGGTGCTCAATCAGGTGGCTGGGCATGTGGGCAGGACTCTCCGGACAGTGGTGGCTGGTGGCCAGCCACGAGCAGTGGACGGATGCAGGACCTGAAGCCAGCAGGCCTCAGAGCCCCGGCTGGGCCCAAACCTTCTCTCAGAGACCCATCAGCACCCACACTTACACCGCATTCTCCCTGGGTCTGCTCGCCTTGGCGGAGGAAGCTTCTTTTGATTCTGGAATAGGAAGCCTTGCTCATTCTCCCCAGGATTTCTCCCAAACCCATCTCTAGGCACGAGTGCTTTCTGATCCCTGGCGGGTCATCTGTATCTGAAAAGCAACAGCCAGCAAGAAAGCGGATGACAGAAAGGAAAGGAAATAAAAGGTGGGGAACACTGGTTAATGCTTCAATTGTGTCCTTCCCCAAAATACATTACCTCAGTTGTGAAATGCCACCTCATCTAGCAGTGAGGGCAAGTGCAAACCTTTCTTTCCTTTCTTTTCTTTTTTTACAGTTTCTCATTTCCCTCTCCTTTAGACTCTAAAGGGTTGTGCGAGTTCCCTTCTTGCTATAGTTCCTTTCCCCAGAGCTCTAAGAAATCAAGAAGAAACTAAATCACACCAAGTCTGCTTAGAAGGTGCCCCATCGGAGGGGCTGCAAAGGAGCTTGTAAAGAAAGTAAACATAGACAAAGCAGTACCGGTGGCTCAGGCGTTCCTGTCACTAAGCAGAGCAGTGGGTGGCGGGGTGCTCTCTGTGGTGGGAGCTAGAATTCATTTTCTCTTTCAGTTGACGTTCATTTCTTCCCGGCATATTTTAGGCCTCTCTCATCATGAGATGATTCATTGCTGCACATAAATGAGTCCAATCAGCTCAAATATTTGCAGTCTTCATGCAATTGCTGTAAGAAAACAGAAAACTGCGTGCCACCCCTCGCCTGCCCCTCCCACCCCTCACCCTGGGCCCCCATGTTGGGTGAGAATGGCAGACATGAAGGCCTGGGCCTGCCCCCTCCTGCTTTGCTGACTTAGACCCTCACAAAACATCACACCTTGGAGACCAGCCGCTTCTGGTGAAAAGATACTTTTGTGGAGGGGGCCGTGCTCCTGCCAGGCCGGGCAGATCTTATGCTCACACGGCTTTCAACCCTTTGGGTCCAAGTAGCTCTCAAGGTACATTTTCTTGGAGACGATCTCAGCACACGAGAATCGCGGGCGGGAGGGAGGCCTCCACACTCTTCCCTGCCATCCCAGGAACTGTATGCGGAGGAAGTCCATCAAGCGCTGACAAGACTCAGAAAGTGGCACAGGGCAAAAGAATCAGGGTTCGAGTCCAGAGCTTCCTGACGCCTGCTCGAGTCCATGCAGCTGCTCCTGTTCTGTAGGCTTCTGTTTTGAACCAATTTCCTTTCTGATTTTTAGAAATGCTCATGTTCATTACAGAGAATTTCTATGCATGGGCCGTCTGTGCTCCATAATCTCAGTCCCCAAAGCTCATCACCATCGAGACCGGTTGCAAGGACAGCTGGCCTGTGTAGACTCCAGGAGCTTCAGGCTTAGAAGGGTCCTGTGCTTGATTTAACGCTTTGCTGTCACCATCTTGAATCTCTTAGCAATTTTCCAATAAGGGGCTGTGAATTTTTATTTTGCGCTGCGCCTCACAAATGACGTAGCTGGCTCTAATCACCATGAATATTGTATCGTCTTCCTTTCCAATGTCTAGCATCTTGTTTTATCCCATTCATCTGCTCATGCATTCATTTGTTCATGCAACAAATGTTTATTGAGCACTTACTGCATGCGAATCACAGAATCCCATGAAAACACCATTAAAAGGATGCCTTCCTTGATCACTTTATTCCATGAACACAGACTAATGCGTCGGAGTTGTTGCTCTTGGGAGATTCGACTGGCTGTCCGTGGGGGAAAGACTAACTAAAACTCATTTGACTATACAATAAGACAAAAGGAGATAAAATGAAATAAGGTTAGGCAGAGGGAAGAAAGTGGCCCTGTGCCACTTTCTGAGTCTTGTCAGCGCTTGATGGACTTCCTCCGCATACAGTTCCTGGGATGGCAGGGAAGAGTGTGGAGGCCTCCCTCCCGCCCGCGATTCTCGTGTGCTGAGATCGTCTCCAAGAAAATGTACCTTGAGAGCTACTTGGACCCAAGGCAGAGGTCAGGCGTGGTCCTTTGGCACCTATAGTAATGAACTCTGCAGGCCCACAAGTGTGAAGGGCTCTGGTGGAGACAGTGAGGGCAGGGCTTGAGGGACGAACAGGTGCTGTTTACATGTAAGCAATGGCTCAGAAATCACACCTGTGGTTGTAGACACTTTTACAGTCTCGCTGCAGGAAATGGGATTAGATGCTATCCAATTCCTGCGAAGGCCAATGCCATAGCCACAACCCAAGCACTTTCAGAGACAAATGTAACTGCCCTGCTGACCCTGCTCTGTCCTGAGTTTCCAAACATTTTTAAGGCCAGGGTGTGGTAAGGGCTCTCTCTGCCCCAAAGTCTAAGGAATGATGCTTTTCAAAGCCATGAAGAGCTATTTCTTCTGACAGGCAGGTAGAAAACGTAAAAGAAATAGAAGAATTGCCCCCCAATCACATGGTAGACACTGGAAATGCAGAGAACAAAGCTCTGTAGGGTCTAAAAGTCGTTTCTCCCCAAGGGAAACAATAATAATGTCACCTTTCTTTCTCTGAACCAAAGGCATCTGATACGGATGCT
Source organism: Craseonycteris thonglongyai (assembly GCA_004027555.1). Classification (NCBI taxonomy): domain Eukaryota; kingdom Metazoa; phylum Chordata; class Mammalia; order Chiroptera; family Craseonycteridae; genus Craseonycteris; species Craseonycteris thonglongyai. Next base: position 125,274 of record PVKE010000051.1, on the reverse strand, counting down.
CTGCATTTATACCAATAGAGCCCACCGGATATTTGAAAGCTCTGATTCAATCTTTAATTTCTCCCCAACACGGTGAGTGCCTAAATTGAACCACTGCAAGAAGATAGAAGTTTCAACACTACAGCTAGGAGTTGTTCTAAGTCCATAAGTACTTAGCTGCATTTGAAAGGTTCTGGAAAACGGGAATGCTCAAAACTTCAGTTGCCTCCTCGGTATCTGACTCCTCTCATCTAGCTGTTGAACATCTTCAAGGATGAAAGTCTCACGACCCAGTGAGTTGAGAGAAAACACACTTTAACGGAGACTTTGCTTTAGTAGGAGACACACTTTAACAGGATGACTTTGCCTTCTAACTCTCAGCCATCCTCTCGGAGAGAGCCACACCCATTATTTTCCTCAGGTTTTCCTAGAGAAGCCCCAAACTTAACACTGAGAAAACACAAATCACATAGCTTTGATTGGACTTGAGACAACGACTGGAGAATTTCTCCCATAAACTATGTCTTCTGCTGCCAGTCTTGCCCCTCCAATTCATACGCCTTACCAAGACCAAGTGATCCCCTAAAAAGCCAACCTCACCATCTGGGCAGTAGATGCTCCATGCCCCTGAAACCCCACCCCCACCCCACCTCCCTCCCCGAGTTGAGGGCAGCTACGACAGACAGTCCCATGCACATACCTGCTCATCTCAAGTGCACACTGAGATGTCACTCTGCTTTTCTACCTCTGGGCTTTCTCTGAAGTCACAAAAGCCACCTGAACCCATGATTGATTACAACTCATTTGACTCTGAAAATGACCACCACTCTGAATGTCAGCAAGTGCGAAGAGCTCTGATGGAGACGGGGAGGGCCAGGCTTAAAGACCACACAGCTGTGATGTCCGTAGAAGCAGCCCAGAAGTGCACGGCAGCATTGCATCTGAGGGCAACATTCAAACAGTGAAGGGTGCTGGTCAGTGGATGAATGCCCCCAGCTTCCATTCTTCAAAGGGACACCTCTGGGCATGCTCTATGCAGTTCATTAAAGGATCCCCATCAAGACCGAGACCTACCTTGCCTACAGTGATTCCCAGTCAAGTACACACACCGTTTTTGCTATTCTCCCTCTGTATCACTTTTCCACACCCCTTGTGTATAGTATCAACAATACTAACTATACTAACTGTACTATGATAATAAACAATAATAACTATACTATGCCAACTAAATACTATGTCTACAACACTAGCTATATTAACTGTGCTAATAATGCTAACTAAAAAATTTAATTAAATATGAGGGAAAACAAACAAAACAGAACCAAATAAACAGAACCAAAACAAAACAAAACAAACAAAAACAAATAAGGGAGAAAATTAAAAGAACAAAAACAAACAAGCAAACAGAAAAAAGAAAAAATATAGCAAAAAATAAGTAAAAGAAAATTTAAAACACAGGAAAACAAAAGCAAAACATAACAATAAAATAGAGAGAAAAAATAAAATCAAAGAAATGAGAAAAAAGAAAAATTGGAAAAAAGAAAATAACCAAAAAGAAAAAATGAAGAACACAAAACAAAGGAGAAAAATAAAATTTGGGGACCAAGGAGAACAAAACCAAATTAATGAGAAAAAAGAACAAAAAATGGGGAAGGAGAGCAAAATAAATAAAAAGGAAAACAATAAAAATGATAAAGTGGGAGAAATGAAACAAAAGGGAAAAAATAAAATGGGGGAAATAAGGAGAAAACAAGCTTGCTAAAACGTCCACCCCACAAGTCACCACAAATCACCACCAACCACCACCAATCTCCACAACAACCCTCAAAACTCTCAGCCCAGCCAGGGCCTGATATAGCAGTTTGGGGTCGTTCTGTCACAATGGTGCTTTATGAGGTCAGAGCAAGAAACTGACCAATCACGGTTGAGTATAAGCCACAGTGGTTTCTAAGTGTTTGATCACAAGACCCTTTACTCTGAAAATTAAAAGGGGGACTCCAAAGAGCTTTGAGTGTGTGGAATAATAAAGATTGATATTTACATTATTAGAAATTAAAATCTATAGGACGCTTCCAAAATTTTAAAAAAAAACAAAAAAAAACAGACCTATATGAGAATGTTTTTGAAGGGATACGGTGTTGTAGAGTGATGGATAGTGTTGCAGTTTGAAAAGTCCCTAAGATGTATGTTTCCACTCCTCTAATCAAGAAAGGATGCTGCTCCTTTTTTCTACCACTCCATTTTTTAATAGTATTTTGTTGTTTTTTTGAGAGAGAGAGAGAGAGAGCGGGAGGGAGCAAGGGAGGGAGAGAGGGAGGGAGAGAGAGAGAGAGAGAGAGAGAGAGAGAGAGAGAGAGAAAGCGGAGGGCCCAGAGTGGTCTCCATAATTGCACACCATCAGTTTCTCATCATCGTTGTTTAATTCCACACAGGTGTGGGGGTGTTGCACAGGGTGGGAACTGAGTTTGGGATCTCCCTCATGAGAGGCAAACCCAGCAAGTTGAGGGCCAATCCGGGAGCCTCCCACATGGGAAGCTCACCCCAGTGAGAACGAAACTGGGGGCCTCCCATATCAGAAGCACACCCCCAGTTCAGCATATAGGTCTGCATGGGCCAGGACTGGGACTCAATCCTTGGACCCTGGGGCTACAAGCTGAGTGCTTAACCCACTGAGCCATCCCAGCATCCTATTTTGTTGATAATGGTGTTTTTTTCATTGTTGTCATGTCAAAAAGGTCAATAAGCTTATTCTCTTGCAAAAAACACAGGTTTTCTGTTAAATATTATTACTAGAGGTGGGTGGATAACCCTCTTCCCTCTCCTCATTGCATCCCGTTGCCCATACTTCAATGTGTGGTTGCTTGTACTGATAATCTTATCAATTATAGCTTAACTAAAACTTAATTGTAAAGAGGAAAAAGTTCTCTCTGGATGTCCAGTACTGAAAGAATGGTTCTTGGTTTAAATAATAAAAATATATTGATAGTCAGCTTTTTAGTCTGCAATCCAAAAAATAAAACAATAGCTTCAGTTTTAAAATGTAAGATGATAGGATCCTTCCTGAAGAGTCACTTTGTCAGGATAGAAAAGATAGTGCCCTCACAGGTTACACACAGACCATCTTCACAATAGCTGTTCAGCCCTCACCCCCAAACCACACAATTCAGCTTTTCCCTGTATGTCTTTGGGGCCCGTCCGGTCTGTGAAGTGTTGAAAGTTATCATCCAGACATCATGCAAGAGAGCAGACCTGAGATGCCTCTGAAGGTAGAAGTTCACTCTTGACCATGCATGAGAACTTCAGGGCTTGTGACCTATGGTCTGATGTCCAGTTCCTAAGGCACTTTCCCCAGAAGATGTGGATTCCTACCTTCACCATCTCCTCCCCATGCATTTTAACATTTCTGCATAATATTCATTTCCCTAGATGGTTTCTATCATGTTTATTTTAGGAACTCCAAAAGTCGCTGTTAGTGTGACCTACATATTTTTTGGATGTCCTAGGTATTCTCCAATTATCATTAACCCAGTGTGTTTTAAAACCAGTCTTAGAGGTAATTATAGCAGAAAACTAGTTTTGCTTCTTGCCAATCAACAGGAGGAAATAATAAGAAAAAGATTTCAATCATCGGCTGAAAAATCTGTTTCCTAAGCAAAAATCCAGGAGAAAAATTGGCCACTTGGGAAAAAGGGAAACAAGAAATTATTGATCTACCATTATGCACTAGATATTTTCACCTATTATTTCCCATAATCCTCATAACATCTTACAAAGTAAGTATCAAAATTTTTACTTTTAAAGATGGGGGAATGAGGCTCAGAGAAATTGGAAATATTCTCGAAGCAGAGGTCGAGCTATGGAAGCAAGTTTTGAGATTCACTTGGTCCAGGGATTGCCTCTGGCTAGGTCTGATCACCGCATCCCAGCACCACTTCTTGGCAAAACAGCAGGCCATGGCTTGAAAGGCAGTCGTGCTCTTTCTTGGCCTTGTCCCGCCCCATCTCCACGGAACACGGTTGATTGGTCCTGGGTTGGACACTCAGCCCAAGCCCAACCAATCAGAGTTCTTCTCTGGGATTTTTCACATTGAAACTAGAAATCAAAGCCATACCCTCTCTAATATCTGGCAACAGGATGAGAGAGACTGAGACATAAAGGCCAGGAGCAGTAGGATGTCATTCACAGACAAAAAGTAGAGATGAGAAAGAAACAAAGAGAGACAGCAGAGCCCCTGATGTAAGTAGTGGCCAAGCCCAGCTGCATCTTCATCCTTCTGGTGGTTTGGTTGTTCAGTCCTATCTTGTCCATGAGCCAATACTATCCCTGTGCCTAAGTTGGCTCTAGTAATATTTTAATCTTGAACAACCGAAGAGTCCAAATGAATCTGAAGGTCCCCACATGCACAGGTTCTCATACTTGATTGGAAATTAGATAAGTAAAGTGGGGGTCAGACTGAGCCAAGAATGTCCCTTAATTCTATCATATGAGGAAGAGTCACTTGAAAAGCTTTCCATGCCTGAAGGATGAGTACTGGTTTCTAAGGAATCTAAAGGTCTGGACCCAACTGAAAACAGCTCAGTATACAAGCAGGAACGTTGAACAGGGAGCAGAAAGATCAGCTATTTGGCAGCCACACCCAGTCTACCCCTCATGCAAAGCCTCCCATTTCTAGAATGAGGCAGCTGACAAGATCAGTGTTTTAGCCACTTACCTACCACCCTCACTATGGGAACCAGTGTTTACACCACATTTTTTAAAAGCAGGTTTGCTGTGTTGTCTGTCCTTCCTCTGTGACTAATGGATTCGACGTGCCAGCCATATTTCCTCAATACACACTAAAATGCATAACTACACAAACAGAACATGTTTGACTGTGTATCGCTCTAGTCCCCTTGAGTTCCACAATGTGGAAGAAGATGGATCAGATGATTTCTAAGATGCTGATGACCATGTCATGGAAGGTGGTGATGGAAGGCCAGTCCACTCAGTGTTCATTCAACAAACGTTCCTAGAGTCCTTGCTCCAAGCCAACCACTTTGAGAAACAACAGCAATACATGTAACTTCAGGTGACAATAATTGAGGTGCTGGGCACTGGCTTAAATGTTTTACAGCATGATCTCAGTTTTATCCACTGAGAAATCTCATGAGGTAGATATAACTAACTTCTGAATCTCAGAAAGGTGAATTATCTGTCACCTAATCCTAAAGCTAGCGTGTTCCTTTTCTATTGATGCTATAATGAATAATCACAAAGTTAGCAGCACATTAATTATCTTATAATTCTGGAGGTCAGAAGTCCAGCACAGGCCTCCCTGAGCTAAAATCAAAGTGTGGGCAGGGCTGCACCCCCCGCTCTTCAGGAGAATCCTTCCTGCCTCTTCCAGCTTCCAGGGGCTGCCACCGTCCTTGGCTCATGTCCACCTTGCTCCATCGTGAAAGCTAGCAAGGCAGATCGTGTCCTTGCCAGGATTCCATCTCCCTGATTCTCGGCAGCCAGGAAAAGTATTCTGCTTTTAAGTGATTAGCTGGGACCCCTGGGTCATCCAGGATAATCTGCCCCATCGCAAGGTCCTTAACCTTAATCACACCTACAGAGTCCCTTTTGCCATTTAAGGTGACATATTCACAGGTCCCAGGGATTGGGACACGGCCGTCCCTGAGGGCCATTGTTCTGCGCTTAGCTGATACCAAGAGGCCCGAGAGACCCCACCCTCTATCCCACGGTCTTAGCCACAACCTGAGAGGCAGCAGCACTCAGCGTGCTGCTGTTAGCAGGAGGTGGGGGTGAAAGCATGCTCACTTTAAATCACAGTCCATATCGTGTTCTTGGGCATTGTCTCTTTCTCTGACTAGAATTCAAACCCCATGAAGGCAGGGATCTAGTGCCATGTCTACTGCTGGATCTTTTCCCCTGGAGCCCTGTCTGATGCAATCGTCAGAGGCCACTCTGAGCATGAGCACTGGAAAGTGACAGGTCCTAAGTGAGACATGCTGTATGTGTAATATATATGCAGCATTTCAAAGACTTCGTGTGAAAAAAACAAACTATCGTATTCCTATTTTTATATTGATTATACGTTGAAATGATAATATTTTAGATATATTAAAGTAAATTCTTAAAATTAATTTCACCTTTTCTTTATTGTGGCTACCGGAGAACTTAAAATGACATAGGTGGCCTGCACTGTACTTACTGGGTGACACTGATCTAGAAGGCTTGGTGCACACACGGCAGACACCTAACACATACCTGTACCTGGTGAGTGAGCTGAAGGGTGAGATCGCCTGAGATAAGTGGGCACAAAGCTGGCCTGGGCATTTCCAAAACTGCGGTCTGAGTCAGGGAGCTGTGGGCTGCCAGCCCGAGAGGCGGGCAGCCGATGTGACAAAGATTTTACAGACAACTGTTATCCGGAACACTCAGCCTGGGTTAAGTTGGAATTCATCCTATTCATCATGGTAGAACCAGTGAAGGACTGGAAGCTAGGAAGCGATGTGGCTGATTGTCTATTCCAGAAAGAGGGTTCTTTACCTGAGTTATGACAGGCTGAATCGAGAAAGGGGGCTGGGTTCTCGGGCAAAAGTGAAGGTTGGGGAGATGGTGAAGCACACACCCCGTTTAAGAAGAAGTCGTTAGAAAACAACATGAAGGGATTTGTGAAAAAGAAAGGCGGGTGGCTTTTTGTATCTCAAAACCAAACTGAGTGAGAAGCAATGAAATGGAACTGGGTGGAATGGTAAAGGGAAAGAGATCTGCTCCGCCCCATAAAGGCAAGGGCGGTGGTGGAACAAAGGGGCCCAAGTGCGAAGCCCGGCCAGGGCCAGCGGGGAGCAGGGCCAGCCAGCAGGCCGCGGAGCTCCGCTCTGGAGATCGCAGACCCCGAGGCAGCTTCCGCAGAGACGATGCAGATGCCCGCTCAGCGTCCACCTGACCCACGGCAGCCAGCACGAGTCGCCAGGCCACACAGCCAGTGCTCCCAGCGCACCTGGGCCCTTTGTGCCTTCAGAAGCGAGGCCCAGAGGCTCTGATAGGTTCGGAGGCCTCCTCCAGCCCTGCCTGCAACACGCCTTCATTAACTCCAAAGGGAAGAGGCCTGTCGCTGGCCACAGACCCGAGCTTCCCCGGCCACAGGGGGCAGCCCAGACACTCAGCTTCAGCTCCCCGCTCGGGTTTCGTGTCTCCCTCTGGTCTAGCGCCACTTAGTTTCAAAACAGGACGATGCCTCCCAGATGTCCAAGCCTGTCCAATGAGACAAAGGACCCACGACGCGGGCTGAAGCGGGGTGGGGGGCAGAGGCTGTGTTCTGAGCACAGAGGAAAGAGCAGGTGGAGACAGGGCTAAGGGACAGCCCTGTGTGAGGCAGAGCTCGCTTTCACCCCGCACCGGGGGGCGCTGTGCAGCCCCTTTCCTGGGCCCAGACTGAGCCCGGAGCGGCACTCACATCCCCCCTGAGCCTCCAAGCGCCCTGCAAAGGCAGGATGCTCCTGTGCAAACGAGGCTGCCTGGCCAAGGACAGAGAAAGACGTCTTAATTTAAAAAAGGAAGTGACTTCAGGGAAAGCAGGTGAGTTTTGCATTACATGTATTTTCTCTGCCTCCCGTTGACATGACAATGGAAGGGTTTTTAAAAGTACAAGACCCAGAGTGAACCCTGATATATTCTATGGACTTAGGGGGACGCTGTGGCGATGGAGGTGCCTCAGCAGTGACACGTGGACCCCCGCTGGGGTGGGCGGTGTCGATAATAAGGGAGATGGTGCAGGAGTCGGGCACGGGGAATATGGGAAGTCTCTGTCCCTTCCTAATTTTGCTGTTGAACCTAAAACTGCTCTTACAGAAATAATGTTTTTTACTTTAATTAAAAAATCATATAAACCAACAAACATGAAGAGAATGAGTAAGGAGACAGGAGCAACAAAATATTAAAAGCAGGAAAGCAAACAAGCAAGAAGTAACTGACTCAGACCCCAAGAAACAACCCTTAGGCCTGCAGGGAGCTGAGAAGCAAACCATTTACATAATGCGATCCCCAAAGGCTCAGCACCAGCAACTTCTGGAGTCTGTCACAAGCCCCGCCCCCCTTGGCTTGTAAAATAAAGGGGAGCAAAGGGGAGAAAGAGGAGGGTGAAGCTGCTTTCTGAGCACCATCCTGCCCCCTTCCCTCTCACCCTGCCCTCACTGCCCACCCATGATCACTTCTTGCTAACAGCCAGACCCCCAAGCAGGCGTGGGTTCCAGCCACCCTCCAGCCCACGGGCCACTGCACTGAGCCAAGGTTGTCAGATAAACCTGCGTGCGGCTGAGACGTGAGCTCTTTCCCGTCTGCTGCCTGCCAAACAATGCTGGTCTCATTATTTCAGATGACACGCGGGTCTCTGTAAATCTGCTTGTCATGCCAGGTCAACTTTTATGTGAGGGCCTTTCTCATTTCATTTCCCCGTATACAAGTCACTGATGCAAGGCAGTGACATCCCAGGTCAGCTGTGCTCCCTGGAAGATGATCTGGGCCTAGTCTTCTGTCCCTTGACAGCAGGCACGCTGGGCCTCCCTGAAGAGACCGTGCAGAGTCTCTGAAAGTCAAGTGGGAGGGCCAGTGAAAGAGGTGAGAACAGTAGGAAGTTGGGGCCTTATTGAAGCTGGCAATGAAGGTATGAGTCAGTTGTATTATTCTCTCCGATTGGCTGTACTTGGAACTTGCCATAAGAAGCTGAGAGAGAAAGCCCCTGAGAGATGAGCCTCTATGGCATGGGTTTTGCAGGATGATGAAGAGTTTCTGATCTAATAAGGAACAAAAGAGCAACCCAGACAGAAAGAGATGTCATAGGAGAAAAGTCCATAGACAGTCTGGTAGAGGGTTATTCTAGTTCAGCTTCAGCTGGTGCACTGCAATTTGGTCCTGGCACCGACCTACCAGTTATACAGACCCCATACGTTAAGGAGTCAGTCCTCTTGACAAGACTTGCCCTTATGTCAGACACCAGTTGCAAGTGGGGTCCCCAAGACAGCTGCACTTCTGCTGGTGACAAATCTGGGAGTTCTCATGACTACCTCAGTTCTAATGATTCACTAGAATAGCACACAGAGCTCAGGGAAGGACTACACTTATTACAGGTTTATCAGAAAGAATACAGATGAGAACCAGCCACATGGAGGACCACGCAGGACCAGGTCTAGGATAGGAGGGTCCATAATGCAGAGCTGCCACGTCCTCTCCTTACAGAATCAGAATACGTCACCCTCCAGGCAAAACCGACACATTCACCACCCAGGAAGCTCCACTGAGCGCCAGTGTCCAGAGTTTTTATTGAGGCTTCATGGCACAGGGATGATGGATAGCCGCATCTTCAGCCTTCCCCTCCTCTCCAAAGGTAGACCAGTGCAAAGCTCCACCCTCCAACTACACAGGTGCTCTCTCTGGTGAGCAGCCCCATCCTGAGTCATCTCACCTCATTAGCATAAACCTAGGTTGAATCCAAGGGGCTTGTGAATGACAAAGATGCTCCTCCTGTCACTTGGGAAATTCCAAGAGTTTTAGAAGTTCTGTGCCAGTACCCACGATAAGACCAGACAAAAAGGGTACAGGCCGTGAGGAACACATGGCAGTGGGCACGCACTAAGTACCCTCTCCACACCTGCACTGCTCTGGGCGCTGCAACCTGCACTATACATCACTTAGCCCTCATGGACATCACTATAAGCTGTGTGTGTGTAGGAGAGGGAGAGAGGAGTGGAGACAGGGAAAGAGACAAGGAGGAAGGCAGAGAGAGGAAGAGACAGGAAGTAGGGAAAGAGAGGAAAGACAAAGCAGGAACAAGAGAAATTGGTTTTAACTCCATTTTACAGGAAGCGGAGCCCCAGAGAGGGCGAATGTCAAGTGCAAAATTATAAGGCTGATAGAAGGCAGCAACAAGACTCAAATCCAGGCCCACCCAACCCCACCCTGTGCTTTTTCAGTCCAGAGCAGAAGGCAAATGTGAGCTTACTTACGAAGAGTCATGTGGTCAGGTAACACAAAACAAAGTTGCCGAGACTCCTTTCTGTTGGGTAATGAGGATGGCAGAGGTCTACAAGAAGGGACAGAGTCAGACCTGCAGCCCTATGGGACAAGGACAGGAGGGAGCCAGCCAGAGGTGGGAGGCCCAAGAGAAGAACTGAGTCCAGATGGGCAATGACAGAAAACGAAACTAGGGGAGTCATGGAGGGAATAGAGTGGAGAGCCAGACCAGAGGCAAGGAACGTGCTGCTAGCTGAGCCACGCCCATCTTCAGAACGCTTCACCCGCATCTCAACGTGACCAGCCTGTTACGTTATGCAACATCCAGGCGCTGCTTCCTATACGTGTGTCAGATAATCCAGCTTTTATGCAAATCCACGTATAATTCTTTCATCATCCCAGATGTCACAGGTGCAGTGAATCCAGCTGGTTCCCCTTCCTCCGTGACAATATATGCGTATTTTCCGGCGTATAAGACAACCGGGCGTATAAGACGACCCCCTAATTTTACAGTTAAAACATAGGTTTAGGCCTATATTCGCTGTATAAGACTACCCCCCACTTCCGAGGCTGTAGTCTTACACAGCGAATATAGGCCTAAATCTATGTTTTAACTGTAAAATTAGGGGGTCGTCTTATACGCCCGGTCATCTTACACGCTGGAAAATACGGTAGTTGTTCCCACCACAAAGAGCCCTGGTGGCATTTCCCCCAACCCAAGTTGTCATATGACATCTACGGAGAACCAAGAAAAGTGACATGAGGCTTTTGCACAATGACCTGGACTGGATAGGCCGACCATCTGTGGGCAACCCAGATCCTCTCCTTTGGAGAGCCACCCCACCCTTGCTTGGGTGGGGAGGGGCATCTGGAGGAAATGTTGGGGACATACACCTCACACACACTTGCTGCAGCGACAGGCTTACAGACCAGCTCAGTCAAACCTGGCTCTTCATCCCCCAGCAAAAGTGATTGATCTACGAGCAGCCAATCAGAATCCTCCCTTGGAAGTGAAAGGCTGTCCTGTTTCAGTCTGGGTTGGTGCCAATCATATTCTCTAAAGGCATGGTGGGCATCCTTCAGACAGCACCGAGAAAGGATGGGGATGGAAGGGCAGGAAGAGAGAGATGAGCATGCCGAGATGCCCTGGCTCAACCCCTAACCTACCTTCCAAGTTACGTGAGTCAGTTAGTCCCCTTTCTTTCTGTCATCTGATTCCAGAGACAGTCTGCTATCCCGTGAAATCGCTTTGAAATCAAACATGGCACTACACTCACTTTGTCCTCTGGGATCTCTGATGGCTGGGGCAATATTCAGACCCTTTTCTCATCCAGGTGTTGACTTGGTCCTGGACTGGGAAAGGAGACCCATGTGCTGCAGGATTTAGAAACTTATTGATATATGAGCCCCTGGGAGAGGTCCCTCCTCCATTTCAGCAGGAAACCCCTTATAGAGCGTCTTGATGGTAGGACATCAAAGCGAGCCTTCTGCCATCAGCCAATCTGCAAAAGGCACCTGCTCAGCTGAGCGCGTGGGACAGGCATGCAATTGGTTGTGAGTGAAGAAGTCAAGAGTAAACATCTGATGGGGACTGGGCAGGGAATGGAGCAGAGAGGAAATCAGAACACTGTGCATTTCTGCTACAAGTAGCAGAGTTGCCCCAGAATTCTGTGCACCAGCTTTCATCGCCCCAGCTGCTTCTAGAAGGTCTGGGTCATGTTTCTCATTTCCCATTGTTGTTAATAATTAGCAGCGGCAACAGGAGCCACAGTGAACATCCATTGTACCAGGTAGGGTGCTAGGGTTCACTTATCTCATTCAACCCTCACTTAACTCGGGCAGATAAACAGTGATGTCCCATTTTATAGATGAGGATGCTGATGCTGGGGAGATTAACTCATTTGCAGTGCCTCAGCTTGTAAATGGTCAAGTCATTATGTTGATGGGAAAACTAAGGACCAGAGAGAGAAAATGACTCACTCAATGTCACACAGCAAGTCAAGCTAGCAGCAGGATTCAAACCCAAGCCCAAAGCTGCAGGTTCTCAGCCTAGTGGTTCTTGGTCAGATCAAAACTATTTCATCAGCGCCAAAAACACACTGTCTGGGAATAGGATATGCATGCATTAGGCTGACTGCTGTTCTGCATTATTGGGTCCTTCCATGAAAATGTTAGCCAATGCCCAGGGCTCAGAGTACAGGCACATTCAGGGGTACAGGGGCCTGAGGCTATAAACTGGTGATCCATGGGCTGGTCAAAAGTGTTTTTGTTTTGCCTGTCAAGTGGTATAAAAATTTGAGTAGTACTTTCGAACTGAGATTCCATACACAAATCTGGGCTACGACTTGGCAATACATTCCACTGGACTTGGTGAGAGACTGAATGTGGGGGTCTGGGCCAGACTGGGAGGGAGCAGAGTGTCAAGCAAGTTTAGCCTCCCTACCTCCGTCTCTGTTCAGACACATTCCTCCTATGTGTCGACCTAGGATCTGACGAAGCTGGAGAAGAAAATGACACAGCCCTGGCACCAAGTTGATCTCTACAAAAATCAGCCATTTTTCTGCAATACTGCTGTGTAACGACTCCAAACACTCAGCGGCACGACCTGTGTTGCTCTGAGGGCTGTAGCTTTGCTGCTGAAGCTCGATCTCTGACTTTGCAGGAGAAGGTAAGTTTGTGTCTGCTCCACTCCTTTCTCCAGGACCAGCCAGCAGCTAAAGGGAGCACTCTTTCCCCACAGCAAATGTCAGGACCAACCCCCCAGGACAAGGACAGCCTCTGCCTGTGTCACATCTACTAGCATTTTATCGACGTAAGTATGTCCCAAGGCCATACCCAAAGTCAATGGGGCAGAGATAAATATCCCACCTTTCCTAGAGAAAGACACAGCAAGGTCATATGACAAGGGGTGGGGATGTATGATCCTATTACAAAGGAGAGAAGACTTGGGGATAAGCCTTCTACTTCATAATGGATCACTTTTAACACATTGCATACGGATCATGAGAATCTTTGTTTTTTCTGAGCTATGCGTTAAGGATGGGTAACGAGAATTCTCGTTTTTACACTTGACCTTTTATTTTTTGCAAGATTTATTTAATTAATGAGGTTTGGTTGATATATAATGAGCAAATATTATCAATGGATAAATTTACGTGAGTAAATACAAAAAATTTCATTGAAAAGTTATAAATAATATGGAAGCAATAGCATTTTAAAGAGAAGAGTTCATTTCAACGTGGTCTCATTTAAATACCTGTCGGAACAGAGGGGTATGAGGGTTTTAAACCCTGCCGTACGCAACGTGTTAAGTCATCAATTTGCCACTCGGCCGGTCCCTGTGGGAAAGGAAGATAGAGAAGCAAGGGAGTGGATTGGAGTCCGTCTCTAACCCAGGCCAAAACACTCACGCTCAGAGCTAAAGAGAGACTGCAGGGCCACAGTGGGAAAAGCACTGGAGCGAGTAGAGCGATCGCACGTCTTGGCCTTTGGAAAAGAGGGAGAAGAGCCGGGCTCCGTGGTCCTGGGACCTGTGGCCAGAGGCAAGTATCAGCATCAAAGCGCAGCTGCTCTCACCCCCCGGAAGCCAGTCAAAGCTGATGAGGAAGAAGTCTGAGAAGCAGGCCCCGATGGGCAGGCATGGCCACTCCACCAGAGGCGGTTCTCTCTAATTGGCCTGCTCTGGCCACCGGCTCACCCCGCGCAGGACCGCAGCCGGAGCCCAGCCAGGCGCCCCAGCCTTCGGGTCAGGGCTCAGAGGCGGGCGGATGGCTGGGCAGCCAGCCAGACCAGATTCGGCCTGGATGTATCAAAAACCTCCTCCCGCCTGAGTCAGGAAGGCTCTGACAACTCAGCGTTACCCCTCGTCAAGCCTCGGGCTTTGTGGAGAAAAAGAAGCTATGCAACAGAGAGAGGCGGAAAGAAACAATGGGGATTGGAAAGGAATTTTTACCGGTTCACAGATTGGGGCTTTTAAGGGGGCAGGATGCTTGGTGGGCAAGACAGAGAGCCCACCCACCTCCCTGTTCCCCACGGACCCTATCTCTTCAGAGCAGCCTGGCAGAGGCTTTGGTAGTGGCGTGATGGCTTCCTTGGGGACGCTGACCAGCAAGAAGCCAATTAGATCTCCACCAGCTGTCAAGACACAGCCATACGCCGCACTGGGGGGCTGTGGGGGCAAACCTGGGGTGAAGATGGACGCTTCCCATCATTAGCCAGGACCTGGGCAGCAGGAAGCCCCAGTCACCCTGAGCATCAGTGGCCAGATTCCCTGGAGCACGCTCCCAGGGGAAAAGCGCATCACAGATTTCAAAGCTGAGTTCAGGTGTCCTGCCCTGGAGTTCAAAATCACATCGATGGGCTGACCTCATGAGAAGAGCAGTGATGAAAAAGTTCACTTTTGTAACTTTACAGATGGGGAAACTGAGGCTTGGGGCTCAAGTAGGTTCTCAAATATCAGCTTTCCTCCTAATAAGAGTAAACAAAACGAGGGCCAGACACTAGGGTAAGGAGTAGGGCAGCGGCCAGCTCTTCTTGTGCCTTTACAAGGGGAAGGGGTGGGGGAAGGGACACGTGGAGGGGTGAGTCCAGCCCCCGAGCTCCCGTGCGAGGTGCTCCTGGTCACTGCACAATAAGCACAACCACACATGGCAGCCCTGCCCAGCACTGTTCGCACGAGGTGGATACTATTTGCAGCATCCATTAACAGATGGGGAAAAGGATTAGAGAAAGGAACTTGCCCAGTTGTACAGAATTACTAACATGCTGTCTCTAGAGTGTGTGGTCTTGGGAAGCAGGATAACAGAATGGTGATCTCCCTTGCCCATGCTGGGGTTTTTTGTTTCTTTATTTTTGTTTTTGAAGTTGTGAAATATTTCACTGGTGTATGACCTGTTATGTGGCGAAAATCAGGTTTCTGGGAACAGTTAACATACTAAACTGGCTCACTAGTGGAGACTGAGTCATCTGTTTAGAAGCACAGCACCCTCAGTAGGCAGACCTGGGGAGACAGACCATCTGCTTTCACGTCCCCTCCCCGCCCCGGGAAATGAAGACAGGATTTGCCCACAGTCTCACCAGAAGTCAGAAGCTGAGCCAACTCTGGAACCCAGGCCCTGACACACAGGCCGCCAGGACAGACAGGGGCCTCCCAGCTTCGTGCTGTCAGGAGACAGGGCGGAACAGGGGTGGGGAGGGGCGAAGCGGCTCCCTCTGGAGTCCCAGCCCTTCAGCGGGAGCTCAGGACCAGGGCTGGGGAGCAGAAGGGGCAGGGTACTGGCCAGTGCCAACGGACCATCCTGCTCAGTCCTTTGAACAAAAAGGCCATCCCAGCCTACTGAGAGGCTCTAGGCTCCAGCCCCACAACCCCAGCCCTGGCTCTCTGCAAAGCAATGCACTCTTCCAGTCAGAATAAGGGAGCAGCTCTCCCTTTCAGGGGATGCCAGCGCCCTGTCTTCTCCTGACACCCCCTGAGCAGACCTATGAGTCTTAGACAACCTGAACTGCCTATAATGCCCTACCACGGGACCTCCAGTCCCTTCTGCCTTCGCCTTGCTGTCACCTCTGCCTGCTCACCCTTCTCCCTCATGCCATCATTTACCTAGGTCCTACGCATCCTTCCAGTCTCATTCTAGGAAGAACTTGCTCTGGGAAGCCCACCCTAACTTCACTGCAGAATTAAGTGGCTCTAGGGGGCTCCCAAAAGGCCTTTCTTGTTCCCTGAATGAGGTAAGGTACCTGTGTTGTGTTGTGTTGTGTTGTGTTGTGTTGTGTTGTTTTTTTAGCCCCATAAGCCTATAAGAGTCAGGAACTACTTTATGTTTTATTAACACCAGGAAGCACGTAGCCCTTGTGCACTCCACGTCATATAATAGGTGCTCAATAAACGCGTGGAGTGGGTGGATAGTGAATCCTCATTTTACACACTATGAAGAATAGAGCTGGTAGGTTGTAATGTGCACACACACACGGCCAAGAATAGCTTCAGCCAACAATGGGTGATCATTGAAACTTAGTTTGAACATAGCTCAAAAGCCAGTGGGGACCCCCAGATTGCTAGAAGCATCCTGATGGTGCACCCGGGGATCTGGACTGTGCACACCATTAAGCACGTCCTCCGCCCACAGGGGTTCAGGCACCCACAGCCAAGAACAATGATGGTGCAGGAAGAACCATCAAGAGAGGATGGTGGCAGAGCTGAGCAGCTGGCCTTCCCGGGCCCTGGGAGCCCCTGCACCTCAGACAGTGCCAGGAGGGAAGCACCTACAGACGTGAGAAACCCACGGCCCACAGCCCAAGTCCAAGGTTGGAAGGCGGGCTGTTGTACTCCCTGTGCTGCCCAGGCGCTGCCGGAAGGGGCTGTCACAATGACGCATAGCTGGACGGGCCCTCAGGAGGCCTTCTCTTGAGACCAAATGTTAAGCCATCGGTCAAACGTAGACACCCTCCCCGCAGAAGTCTGGCTGAGGGGGAAGGACGGTGATTCTACATTATCCACAGCACAAGAGCCAGCCCCAGGGGGAAGGTCATTCACGGAGGCTCCGCAGTGAAATGTGTGGCTTACGGAGGGACTGGGATAGGACCGCTACTATCCCATCATGGGGGAGAGGTGGGCGGTAACCCTGCCCCACCTCAGGGAAAGGGGCAACACTTACCAACCCTCCGACGCTCTAAATGTCCCCTGGCCACGGGGGCTCATCCATAGCTCAGTGGCCCTAGCTGCGGTGTATTGCGTCTCTCCCCCCACGAAACATTTTCGATCCTGCTCCTCATCCTCACACAAAGAAGGGGCTGGTCCTCCCATTTTATAGAGACCGACAGACACAGTGGGGCACAGGCTGGCTAAGAACTTGCCCTTTATCACACATCTAGGAAATGTTGGGGGCCAGGATTTGAGTGCGTGTATCTGGCCCCAGATTTCACTCTTTCCTGCGTCCCACACAGCTGTTCGCTCTCATCACACTTCTCCCCAGGTGGAGGCTGGGCCGTTCTGGCGCAGGGCCGGCAGGGACCTCAGCTGACAAAGCACAGTGTTCACTTTCCTGTGTTGCTGCACTGCCCCATCATTCATTTGACACGCTCCCGCTACCCTCCTATGTCCCCACCTCTGTGCGGGACATGAGGCAGAAAGTGACGATGGCCACCCTGAGGCAACACCAGCTCTTTAGAATGTTCCTGAACCCCACCCCTCTGATGGTCAGCACAATTCTGTGAGGCAAGAACGGCCAACTGAGAAACCGGCTCTGAGAGGAGAAGGGACCGGGGTGTGCTTCCCACATGCGTGCCCTCCCTGTGCAAGGAACGCAGCACTATTCATCATGTGGACTGAGCCACTGACACCTCAAGGGGACAGGAGTGACAGAGATAATGACTAGTGGAACCGGGGCCTCAAACCCACTTTTCCTGCCTCCCCCACCATCAGTCAAATGTGAAAATGTTTAGAGACGGACTTGTGCCCCCTCCCCCCGAAGCCCCAAGCCCCAGTGTGCCTGTGTTTGGAGGTGGGGTCTTTAAGTAAACGAGGTCGTGAGGGAGAAGCTGTAACCCTATGGCCTGTGTTCATATCAGAGGAGGAAGAGACGGGCTCGCTCCCCGTGTGCACATGCACAGAGCAGGACACGGAGGACGGGCCTGTCTGCAAGCCGGAGAGGCCCGACCACACATCCGCTCAGCCGGCACCTTGATGCTGAACACCCAGCCTCCAGAACTGCAGGAAAATAAGCCGCTGTTGTTTAAGTGCTCCATTCTGTGCAACCCACTCCAGCAGCCTGACCCACACAGCGCCTTTCAGGGAGGATCTTTCTTTGGCCTGGTGGGTTCTTTCACACCCGTCACAGCCTCTTTTCTTCCTCAGTCACCATCTTATCGCTAAGACTCACCAATATCTGGTCTTCACACGCCACCAGGGCCTTCCCCCATCCTGGAGCTGAGAGAAGGAAGCCATCTGAAGCCTGTGCCAAGCCTGGCTGCTCTTGGCAGCCGTGGGCAAACCCCACGTGAAGAGCATGGACATTACATGGCACCAACAATGCTCAGGGCTAGAGTGGTTGAGAGGAGGCTGGTCACAGACTATCGTATCACTGTCACCAAGATGGAACCATGTTACACTGCACAAGTCTGAGGTATGCCAGACCCTGGAACCCTGGGTTTCCTGCCACCTCCCAGGTCACATGATAACGTAGACACAGCATGAATGGGAGAGCTTGGCCTGGGTTCGAATTCTAGCTCTGCCACTTGCTAAGGGCCTGGTATTCACTGGGGCTACTCACCAGCATCCCAGCCCTCGCCTTTCAGGCAGGTGGTAGGATTGATCCTCCTGCCTCCTGGAAGTGGGGTGTGGCCATGGCACGTGCTATGACCATCGAGAGAGACCTCTGAGGGCCGATGCTGGCTCCACCACATTTTCTTTTCCCTCTGGCATGGCAAAAATCAGGGTCCCTAAATGAGGAAAACAACAAGGAGCAGAAGGCATAGCTGTCCCATCATGGACATAGTGTGAGCAGCAAATAAACCTGTTTTCAGCCATGAACATTCTGGGGCTGTTTGTTGTTACAGCATAACCTAGCTCATCCTGACTGATGGAGACATTGATTAAATCGCACCCTCCATCTCTGCACCTGCAAAATGGGGATAATAGTCTCACTCACAAAGTTTGCAGGGGGGGTATAATATATACCACGATGGACACATAGCAGTTCTTTGGCAAATGTTAGCTCTCTTTTCTCTGCACTGTTTTCTCCTAAATCCTTCATGAGGGCATTACACATTTGAAGACATAGTTCCTCTAGGACAGATATTCTGGCATATCCATCTATGTGCCTCTACTCCCATGTACTGGGTTGGCATCTCAACAAGTACTTGGCAAATATGTATTATTGAGCAGCTATTGAACAGATTAGGCTCTGACCAGTGTCAACTCTATGCTAGATACTAGGGACCAAGGTCTCTGACAGTCCCACCCACCTTCCACCTGCCAAGATATACATATTTTTACTTTATTCCCCAGATCAAGATTAGCACAGAGTCCTAAACTCTCAAGCTAGATCCCCTTCTCTCTCCCAGTAGTGGAACATCCTCAGCCCATCTGCTGATCGATCTTTTAGTCTCTGCCAAAACACTTTCAGCAACAGAGAACTTGCTTCCTACAAAATGCTCTTCTACACTCAGAATTACAATGAGGTGGGTTTGGCTCTGGGCCAAGTCCAAGAATCCTTCTAGCAACTCTATAAAACATGCGCCACTATTATCAGCCCATCCTGCAGACAGGATACTAGGGTTCCGAGAGAGAAAGCAATCTGCCCAAGGACACACAAGCAGAGAGTCGTGACTGCACTTTTCAAGACACACAGGGAAGGCACGGTTGATGACCATGCGTATTAATGGGTTGACTGACCGCTCTCTTCCGGGGAGGGGTGCTCCTAGTGATGCCACATCTCCACATCAAGCCACATCTCAGAATTTCCAGCTTGGCTTTTGGGAAGCTGAACAATGCAAACAGCCTTCAGCTCTGCTAAGACATAAATCTCCATAAATGATTTCCAATAACACTGCTCTTGCCAGGAAAGGAAACATTTACACCATTGCCCGCGCATAATATAGGTTAATCTTTCAGGATGCATTAAATGTGTAAATGTTTAGCGTGAGGCAAAGTCCTGGTTGTGAGCCAGGTCACTGTGCAGAAAAGAGATGCTAAAGGGAAGGGGGTATTTTTAGACTTGGACCCAACTTGACATTACCCGTAAGTACTTTGTGTTAGTGGGCATAGTGCGCAATCCTGCTACTGATTTGCCAGGCAGGAAATAACATGTGGGCTTCCAGCAGATGTTCTCGAACCCTTAATGGAAGCTGATGACTTCAAGATGGGCTGGCTGCTTTGTGGCTTCTTCTGAGACAGTCACAATTAGGATGGGCCTTGGGGCGTGACAAAACACCAAATCTGCCAGAGATGTGCCGAAGTAACTAGAGTGGAAATGGGCCCAGTTCAACCCGGGCTGGAATCAGAGACACATGCAGGAAGCTGGGCTACTGAATGGGCCTTTGGAGGAAGCAGAGGATGAAGCAAGTGGAGCGGAGAAAGGAGAATGCCAATGTCGATATATATTTTAACTATATGCAAGACTGAACCCTCTGACATTGCTGACCAAAGCTATGGTCCTTCCAGATGGCGGAGTATACTAATAGAGATCTATTACTATTTATCAGTGTAATACCATCACCACACACCCAGTCAGCACACTAGCATGTCAGCGTGGAGCAGCAGTCACGTGACTGTCCACAGGGGGAGACTAGGGTCCACAGTAAAGAACAGGGGCCATGTCAACTGTGGAGTGTATGCACTGAAGTGAAAAGATGTAAGTACTTTGGTCAAGATGGGGAGAAAGAACTCACAAAAAAAGACACAAAGGATATGCTACGGTCTGAACGTTTGTCCCCATAAAACTCACCCTGACATCGTAACCCTGGTGATGATGGCGTTAGGAGGTGAGCCTTTGAGTGGCACTTCGATGGTGAGGAGGGTGAGACCCTCGTGAACAGCATTAGAGTCCTTATTAAAAAAGGCTCCAGAGAGCCCTAGCCCCGCACCATTGGAGAACACAGTGAGAAGCTGCTGGCTCTGAACGAGGAAGCAGGTCCTCATCAGCATGTGACTATGTTGGCATCTTGATCTCGAATGTGCTGGTCTCCAGAACCGTGAGCAATCAATGTCTGTGGTTTAGAAGCCACCCAGTCAGTGACATTTTGCTACAGCAGCCTGACTAGACTATGATGGGAGACGAGTGCCCGCTGGGAGACAGATTAAAACCCCTGCCCAACTGGCTGACTGAGCCCGGCAGCTTGGGCAGCTTCGGTCACTGTTGTCCTGGCATGTCAGCCATGCAGCAGAGAGCACAGAAGCCACCTCTGCAGCCACGCTGCTGGGGTGCAAGTCCTGATGTGCTCCTTACAAGCTGTAGTGGGCTGACTGGTGGCCCTCCAAAAGAGATGCCCACGCCTTAACTCCCAGAACCAGGAAATACTAGGAAGTGACTATTATACCTTATGTGGCAAAAACTAGATTATGGATCTTGATTATCCTGGATTATCTAGAGGACTCTATATTCAATGACAAAGACACAGTGAGAAGAAGGGACCATGCATGAAGAAGAGGCAAGGTGCCCAGAGAGGCAGAGACTGGAGTAATGTAGCCACAAGCCCAGGGGTTCTGGAGCCCCCAGAAGCTAGATAAGACAAGGGACAACTTCTCCCTCAGACCTCTGGCCTCCAGAGCTGTGAGCCAAGAAATTCCTGGTGTTTTAAACCACCATGTGTGAGGGCATTGGTCACAGCAGCCCCAGGGAACTCATACCTCTGCCTCACCTCTCCTGTCTGCAAAATGAGATAATCCGAATGTCACAAGTGGCAGCACACGAAGGGTTTATTTAGCATGATACCTGACGCACGCTAAGCACTCAGGTAAATGTAAGATGCAATTGGCAAACCACAGCGTGGACTGAAACCTGCATCAGACCCGAGAAGATGGAGACAAGGCCCTGCCATGTATGTATTTGGTGCCTAAAAGATGTGAAACCCCCAAATACAAGAAGTCAGGTGTTCTTGGAGGTGACCTGACTCACTTGCCTCAGCCAGTCCCAAGTCACAACTTGGAGCCCAGAGCCCTTATCAGGGAACTCAAACCATCACCAGCAAAAATGGCTTCATATATCTGTATACACATATACATCTACGTGTGTGTGTGTGTATACATATATATATATACACACACACACGTATATAAATCTACCTTACAGAATTGCATACTGGACACAATTTAAGCAATTGGGAATCTGGCATTTTTAGCTTGTTCAACCATTGGGAAAAGTATCTTTCAAAAAAGATACTTTAAAAAAAATAGGACGCAAGGGAAGCAAATGGTTATTAAAAATGCTTAAGAGCCTTCCTGAACTTCAAATGGGCTCTTCACAACAATAATACTGATGATTTAAGGGAAAAATGAATCAAGACTCTATTGATTAAATGTTCCTTAAATTATGTGTGGGATTTAAAACGTGAGGCAGTATGCAAAGCACGCTGGAGGGAAAACATTTGAAAAATCACCCGAGACATTTTAGAGGATTGGGAATGTCGCTGCAGCTTCCGCCCCAGGAGGGAGCAGCCTGGGCGAGAAGGAATAGAAAGGTCAGCCCAAAACCCACAGGACCATCCATGATGCAGGGCACTAACACCCAGTCCCAGATCCCTCACAGCAAGCAGCCACGTCTCCCACCTGCTCACAGGGCCCTGAGCTCCCTAACCCTTGGTGGTCTGGGCTCTGACCAACACCTCAGCATCATCGTTCATTCCAGAAACATTCACTGAGCACCTACTAGCTGCCAGGCCCTGTGCTCGGAGCCAGAGGGCACACAGCACTCGGTCTAATGCAGCCACAGCGGGAAAACGGACCCTTACGGTGCAGGGTGCTGAGAACCATGACATGGAAGATACAGGGCGGAGGCTGTGAATTCCCACTGGGACGGCTGCTGCCCGTCCCATGAAGGTTGGAGGAGGGGGCTCCCCGACGAGAGCTGAAGGGTGAGCCAGCACTGGCCAGATGCAGGGAGAGTGTAGGGCAAGAGAGAGACGCAGGACGGAGGCGGGGGGCACATGCACGGTGCCGGAGGTACAGGCGGAGGGGCAGCTAGGAGCGGCCTGCCTCTGGGCCCTCCCCTTCGGATACCTGTTCGGCCTCCACTCGGGACCCCGCTCCCCAGGGGCTCACCCAGTGTCATCAGAGGCTCCCTCCCACTGAACCCCACGGGCCCACCTCAGCCTGGAGGGAGGACAGCCAGGCAGCACACAGGGGAGCCTCAAAAGGTGACGTTCTAGGGTCATGTGGCAACGTTGCAGCATGAAGGACAGATCCTCCCACCAGCAGCCTGGCCCCTGCCTGGTGACTGATCACCTCCCCCTCCCAGCATGCCTGGGTCCTTTCAAAACCAAGCCAAGGGGCAAGCCCTGTCCACCTCCCCCACCCCCTGTCCCACAGACCCATGCTGGGTAGGGCGCCCTCCTCTGTCTCTCTAGCCCGCCCTGCAGAGACCTGAGAGAAAGGCAGGCGGAGCACAGAACCTCCTCCAGGAACAGCTGGAGGGAAAAGCAGAGCCGGGGGCCAGGTCCCTCCACCCTCAGCACTCCCTGTGGGCAGGGACCTTCCCTCGCTGTCCCCAGAAGCAGCATCTGGAGGTCCAGGGATGTCCTGGTGCAGAGGCTGTGGCAGCCACTGTCCCTTTGGGGGCCACATGCTCCACACACTACCCAGATCCCGCCTGAAGCCTCTGCGATGAGCTGTTGGGGAACAGAGCTGAAGCTGGGGTCTTCTCCATGACTGCTAGGCCCCGCGGGGCCCAGTGCAGGGCACAAGATGGTGCTTTGTAAATGCAGGGAAGGAACGCACATAGCATCCTGATTGCTATGCACTGGCCCTTCACTGTGGCCTTGAAGCTCACCTTGACCAGTGACACAGGAAGGGCAGGGTGAAGAGCCTCCTCAGAGACTCACTCATCCCAAGCAGGTTCACCCAAAGCCACGCAGCACTGAGAGGCGAAGTCAGGACAAGAACTCAGGCCTCAGGACCCACACACCCGACCCACCTGACCTCACATCTCCCAGCACGTCGCTGGCTCTCTGGACAGAATCGCTTGCCGCCTGTATTAATCAGAGCACCCAACAGGGCACATGATGTGGGAAGGAGGAAAGAGGGAAGAAGAAAAAGTAACCCATCACCCCCAGCCCTTGAGAAGTTGGCTAGCAGCACTCGCAAATTGCATATTTGATTTTCAGATACTATTTCCCCCTCTTCTCCTCCCACAAAGTGGTACATGGCCCATTTATATATTTAATTAGAATGGATTAAAATTAATAACATCTTGAGTGGTTCCTGACCCTTCTTGAGATAATTGGAGACACCCTGGGGTGATGAAAAACCAGGAGGAAGAATTGCTGATCCAACCTCCAGAGGCTGAACTTTTTCATGTGTCTGTAATCAGCACACCCCTAATCACCCTGTGTGTGTGTGTGTGTGTGTGTGTGTGTGTGTGTGTGTGTTGAACAATGACAGACACCCTAACACCCTAGAGTCCCTTCCCTTGTGCAGCAGGGCTGAAGGCATGCCCTTGGGAGGCAGACCAGCAGAAACCCGTCCTGTGTGCAGTGGCCACATGAGACACATCCCTCACAGAAACATTAACAGTATCTTTTAAAGATTCTTACACTATTTGTCTCCATTGTATAAACACAACAACATCTCTGAGTACCTACCGTGTGTCAGGGTCTGTGCTACGCATGCTCACATCCACTATCGTGTCTGCTCTTCACAACAACCCCATGGGAGCTCCGAGGGTATGGGAGCCATAAGATTCTCTCCTGTTTGACAGCCGAGGGAACCGGCGTGGAGGGTGGCATGGAAGCTCGGTTCTGGATGGAAACCCAGCCCCCAGGGGCGGCTACCCCAACACAGTGCTATTAATATATCGTGCGTGCTGCTCCCACCCTTTGACCTGCCTCACGTGGTCACTAAGGAGCCCAGCTCGGCCCCTTCGCTCAGCACAGCAACCTGCAGGCCCCGACAAGGGCGCAGCAGGGCCTCGGTCACTGTCCCCGCCGCCCGCTTCCTCAGACCCAGGGACACGAGGGTGCAAACTGCAATGAGTAGACAAGAGCTGAAGAACAAGAAGCGGCCACCCCTGATGGAATGGGGGAAGTCAGAGAGAGGGGACAAGCCCACAGGACCCCCACCCTGCGCACGAACCTCTGCCGTGTGGGGAGAACTCAGGACGTCATCGGGCAGCGCTGGATTCGAATCCCGCTCTGCTACTTGCTGTGGAGGACAGATATGCAACCTCAGGTAACCACCGAAGCACACTCAGTGTCAGCTTCCGCACCTGTGAAAGAAGCACGTGCACACCTGTCCACTGGAGGATTACTGCTAATAATACCTTTATGATAATATGAGTAAGTCCATCATTAGGTGAGCACCTACCTTGGTCCCATTCCGCAGATGTGGACACAGGTTAGGTGTCACACGGTCCTACAGAGACACCTGCCTGCTTCCATGACACCTCCTCGCTCCTCGCTGTGCAGACACCAGGCTCCTAGGCCCACAGTGAGGACTGTGGGGTTACATAGTCATTGAGAAAGGAAAGCATTTGTTTGTCTTCTTTGGGGTCACCCCCAACTCCAGAAGCCATCATGCCCCTGGAACATCCCCACGCCTATGTGGGCAAAAACCCTTCACCCCAAGCAACCCTCTCCTCACGGCTGTCCCTGGATGACAGGCCATAGCATTCCTGTTTCCGCAGTAAGGACCGTGCCTGTGAGTGGGACAGCATTTCTGGGTCAAACTGGGTCAAGCCAGATGAGCGGCACTGAGCTGCCATGGCACTCAACAGGCCATAGCATTCCTGTTTCCGCAGTAAGGACCGTGCCTGTGAGTGGGACAGCATTTCTGGGTCAAACTGGGTCAAGCCAGATGAGCGGCACTGAGCTGCCATGGCACTCAGTAACCAAATCCACGCGGGTTCCGCCCGGAGCCATTTCATCTGAGGAGGCAAGATTTAGCTGACTTGAAAGAAGGGGGAAGCTAGCTTGCAGAAAGAGGCTGATTTCAGCGACGCACAAATTCATATTCACACTAAACGCCTTAACACTTCAGAATCAATTAAAAGGAGACAGAGAACAGGCGCAGAAACAGTGGGCGGCGGCAGGCCCGATCGGAGAAAAGGAGGGCAGGGAGGAGGGAGGCTTAGTGGGGAGCAGAGGAGAAGGACCCCAGTCTGGGAGAGCCTCCCACCCCCTTCCCCCAGGGCAGGAAGGGAATCCTAGGCTCTGAGACATTTCCTTGTCCAGGCCCTGGGGGCCTGGTGAGCACTGGACCCAGGACATGGGTCAGGGGCTCTCAAAACTCAAGTGTCAGAATCAGCTTTGGGGGAATGGAGGTGGGGAGTTACATATGTAGACCCCAGGACCATTTCCCGAGGTTCTGATCCGTTAGAGCTATGGAGGAGCCAGCAACCAGGCTTTGGAACCAGCCCCAGTACAGGTGGTCAGGGACCACACTTCGAGAGGCAAGGACTAAGCCAGAGACCTCATGGCCTGCCTGTCCTCCCACCTCTGCCCACACATGCTGCTCACCCCTGGGATGGCTGCAGGAAGCCTAGAAATCGACTGTGAAGAAGATCTTAGCCCCTCCGGAGTAGCTAAGGCCTCTGGAGAGACACTTAGGAGGGGGATTCATGGAGCTTGGAAGGTGTGGGTGGTGGGAAAGGGAGAGAAACGGGGGGTGGTCTTTACAATTCCTCAGGGCCCTAGCTTGGGTAGCTCGCATCCCACAAGGATTAGACATAACTCAAAGCAGGGATGGAGCACTCTGAAAGACAGTTTGGCAGTTTTCTACAAAACTAAACATACTCTTATCAGACAATCCAACGATCGTGTTCCTTGGTATTTACCCAAAGGAGCTGAAAACGTATGTCCACACAAAATGCTGTACGTGGATGTTTATAGCGGCTTTACTCATGATTGCCAAAGCTTTGAAGCAACCAAGATGGCCTTCAGTTGGTGAATGGATAAACAAATTGTGGTGCATCCAGACAATGGAATATTATTCCGAGCAAAAAGAGAAATAAGTTATCAAGCCATGAAATGACACAGAGGGACCTTAAATGCCTATTGCCAAGTGGAAGAAGATAACCTGAAAAAGCTCCATACTGTATGATTCCAACTGTATGCCATTCTGGACGACAGAGCTATGGAGACAGAGACAAGATCAGTGGTCACAAGGCGTTGCTGGGGGCAACGAAGGAACAGGCAGAACCCAGAAAATTTCTCAGGCAAGGAAACTGTTCTGTATGGCACTGAGATGGTGGATATGTGTCCTTATATAACACTTCAGTCAAAGATCACGGAATATACAACATCAAGAATGAACCATAACATAAACTCCAGACTTTGAGGGATAATATGTCAGTATAGGTTCATCGATCAGAATGCATATACGAGTGTGGGGGTACAGGGGTATTGAACTCTCTCTTCTTTCTGCTCTGTTTTACTATGATCCTAAAACTGCTCTAAATAAAGTCTATTAAAAAAAGAAAGAAAAAAAAAGAGCTAGAGCTGGCCTCAGGTCCCATGAATCTACGACGCGCTGGGCAGGCAGGCCAGTGAAACATGGGGTAGGAACTGAAGCTGGTAAGGACCTGGCAGGTGCTGGGCAGGTGCCGATTCCTTAATGGGTACGTAACAGATGGCAGTGCAAACTACAGGCTGCAACATCAGACCAGGAAGAACAGGCCCCTTTCCTCCCGCCGTCCCAGTCGGCACAGGTCATCCTACACACAGCAGCAGCATCTTGAGAGCAGTCTCTGTGCTGTTTGAAATTCTCAAAGATCCCTTAATTCCCCCCACCCCACCCCAAGGAAAACAGTTCAAGCAAGTGCATAAACCAGTGAGCTGAATAGGGGGTGTCCAATCATTATCCTCTGGGTGAGGGTTCCTAATGCCCCTGCAACACAGCCGCTCCGGGCTTGCTGCTAATAAGGGCCTCTCTCCTTCATGAGAGTCCTATAAAATGCATAAACATTCCACAAGGAACCGAGAGAGCTCCTAACAGTCTTTAATAGCTATCATAAAATGAAGGATAAAATGTGTGAAAGGAGATTGGTCATGATAATAGCACAAGGTATGAGAGCAGTGAATTTCCCAAACGCTTCCTGGCTGAGTTTTACAGCAGAAAGAAGCTGCCTGGAGTCCGAAGCATGCCCAGAAGAGGGAGACCAGGGAGGGGGCACCTTGTCACTGGTCAGAGGATCCTGGGCAGTTGAACTGGAAAAGCTGAGGGCCAATGACAGGAGAAGACTTGCCTATGGTCTTACCGCAAATGGCAGGCTCCAGTCTGTAATAGAATCTCCATGATTCTGTGTAGCCCATCTGGGGTGGGTCCTACGAATCTGCACTGTTCGTTTCTCCTCTCGGTGACCGAGATAAACACACATACACACACACACATACACACACACACACACACACACACACACACACTAGTCCTTACTAAACAAGCCTGTGACTGAAACAAGCTGGTCCTGCATACACAGACCTCCCCACCCCCACCAGGCTGCTGATGGAGCCCACAGCCTAAGCTCTGCCCAGGAACTGGCCAGTTACTCTGGAGCACGTCATCAAGGGAGGTAGCAAAGACAGGGTGCAAAACAGAAGTGCAGGGCCATACATGACCTAAGGTCGATGAAATAATGTCCAGGCAACACAGCTTGAATCCAGGTACTTGTTCATGACCCCACCATGGTCTAGGCCGGGGTCTACTGGTCTTCCGATACTTAGGTTTTGCCTTATGGTCTACCGCCCCTGTGTTTTGATGACAGTGGAATGGCTTCTTCCATCTGACCCTCAGGCCTCTAGGACATACGACGCCCTGCCTCTCAGGCTCACATCACCCACTTGTCCCAGCTATGGTTCAAGAATCCAACTTTCCTGACTGCTGGGGTCTCAGGCCAGCCATCCTGCTCATGAGGACAAGAAATCTGCCCATCCGAGCTGACAAAGCAAAGCTCTGGGAGATGTCACTGCTCAAGTCAACTGGCAAAACTTCAGCTGAGGTCTTCACTACACCGAAGTCAAAACCAAACAGAGATAGGCTATGGGCGAGTAGAAAAGGGTTAAGCCTCTGGCCAGATGGGAGACAGCGGACAGTGCTCAGTACAGGTAGCCTAAGACTCTGGTGTGTTCTAATATCACCCTGAAGGCATTCAGCAGCAAAGACACAAAAAAAGATATCAAATGTAGAAGGATTGGATTGGAAAACCAAAACCATCAGTCTCCCTAGATGATGGTCTTCATAGAAAACCTCAAAGAATCTACAGTTTAAAATTATTAGAAAAGCTAGCAAAATTATTGTGCATGAGAGCATTGTACACAGCTCAGTTATATTTACTTTAATATCAAGTACACATAAATAAAATCTTAAAAGATAGCATTTATAATAGTAACAAAATGCATAAAGGGCCTAAGAGAGTCTTCCAAAAGATGTTCAAGACCTTTATAAAAGAAATTAGAAAGATTTACTGAAAAAACACTGAAGAAGAGCAAAATGCATAAATAAATGGACCAATTTTGTCAGCAGAAAAATCCAATATCAAAAAAATACCAAGTTGAGTAGAATTGGCATATAGATTCTATGTAATTCTAATAAAAATTTCCAGGGAAGCCAGGATGGCTCAGTGGGTTAAGCACTCACTTTGCAGCCCCAGGGACTGAGGATCGAATCCCAGGCCTGGCCCGTGTGGACCCATATGCTGAACTGGGGAGTGCCTCGAGTTCAGTTCTCACCGAGGTGAGACCCCAGCCCAGTTCCTGCCCTGCGCAGCCATGCGCCCACCTGTGGAATGAAACTATGTGGAAAAACCAATGATGTACAACTATGGAGACTGTTCAGGGCCCTCCTCCTTCTCTCTGTCTCTGTATCTCTATCTCTCTCTATCTCTCTCTCTCTCTCTCTCTCTCTCTCTTTCTCTCTGTCAAAACAATAAAAATAAATCTTTAAAAAAAAATTTCCAACAAGGTTTTTTATGGATCTTGACGAGTTATTTATACATGAATGCATGAATGCATACATACATACATACACACACACACACATATACATATTTATATGCACACACATATGAGGACTGTCTAGAAAACAATCCAGCCACTGTCAAATATAATGGTTACATGGCTGGATACTTTCCGGACAGCCCTCATATATATAATTTTCAGCTTGCTCAAAAAAAGGCAAATATATGATGAAACTACATTGAGATACTAATTATCATCCAAAATTTTTCCAAAAATATATAGGGAAATAAGTACTTTCATACACAGTTGGTAAGAACTCAAAATGGTATTATTAATGCAATGGAGGGGAACTCTTACAGAAGTAAGATTGATGAAGTTAAACATAAAGGCCATGTCATCACAACTTTAAGGAGCCCTGACGTATCTTTAATGTACATACATGTACATATGTATTTATGCATGTGTGTATGTGTTCCCTAGCTCTAGTGACTGAAACAGTCCAGATACTAAGCCAATAACAATATGAACTCCTGCTTACACCCAGACTACGGTTTTTCAAAATAGCTTTTTGCACTAATAGGAACCAGGACTTCTTGGACAAATGGCTAATTCCAGGTCTGAGGTAAAAAAGAATGTCCATGATGAGGCTGGAACACTGTGTAATTTCAGGTTTCAAAAAAGCTGACAAAATTACTGGGTCATGTATAAAGATGTCAGGATAACTCAAGGAACTCCCAGCAGTCACAGATGGGTAATTTGGACATCAATGAGCATAATAACTATAGTGGATTAAAACACACAGATCTAACCCATGAATTCACAATGATATTTTTAGAAGTGTATTTGTTACCTTTGGAGGATGCTCATCAAGTCATTATTTTGAAAACTATTAAATGACAGAATCACTGATGGTGCTCAGTGCAAACCACTGAGGCTGCTGATCCAAGTTGTCCTGTTCTCCTCTGTAAAGTATACCTCAAGGTAATTAATAGTTAATTAGGGGAAATTCATCTTTATAAAATAACTCCAGCTAATATCTAGGAAGGAAGGATAGAATTAAAATGCCACTGCTTTGTAGTTTTTAGTGAATTAATGGATTTAGGCCATAAGAATCAATGGCTGCTATTAATACCAAAGGGAGATAACAAAATATCATGGGTCTCCTCATAGAAGTCCATGCCACCACCTATGAAGTAGTCTTGCCTCTCCCTCTGCCAAAAATGAACATAAATCTGACCAAGTCTCAAACTATCTATTTACAAGAAATTTGGAGAACAGAAGAACATGTTAAATGGCACTATGGTGATATAATACAAAGTCTAGACCATGGTAAACTCTGGGGATCCTGAACTTCACTTGAATTTTCATTCAGTCTATACATTTATGAAAGAGTTTGACAATTTTGCTTTGATAATTAGATATGTGAGACTATTAAATTTTAGATGTGATAATGGTATTAGTCGTGTTTTTAAGGAGTCTTCAATACATACACAGGAACAAAAATAGTCAAGGCACCACAGAAACCAAAGGTACAGGGGGACTTGCCACCAGTCATCAAGATTTATTAGAAGGCTATATTAATTTAATGGATAATGTGATATTGGTACAGGGACAGGCAAACTGACTCATGGAGCAAGAGAGAGCTAAAAAATAGATATAATATATATTTATGTCCTTTTTTTTGACAGAGCTAATTTTTCAGGTAAATGGGAGATGATAAAACTAATCAGTAATTGATGATGGGACAAGTGAATTGATTATCCACATGAAAAACAAACTACTTTTAAAAAGACTGATAATTTAAACTACACTAAATTGAAAACTTTCTGTTCACCAAAAGATACCTGAAAAGGAAAGATGGCCCAAACTGGGAATGACATTCACCACCTACAGATAAGACTAAATGATTAGAATCCAGAATATATATTTAACTTCTAAATCAATGAGAAATGGTCACACAATCCAATTAAAAACTATAAAAAAGGTATCCTCAAAAGAGGAAACCAGAACAGCTAATAAACTTTTGAAAAGATCTCATTATACAATCAAGAAAATTGAAATTGAAAACCTGGTAGAATGTATTTTCATACCCGACTAAAGAATCTGACAATACAATGTGCTGGTGAAGATGTACACTAATGAAGCATCTTATATGTGGCTGGATAGAGTGTAAATTAACTCCAGCAACTTGGCATCAGCCAGTAGAGTTGAGTTTGAGTTTTACATATGGCCCAGTAATTCTGTTCTTAGGTACATACCATATGTGCTCCCAGATACACTCACAAGAATGTTTATAGCACGTTTTCCTAGAAAAGACCCCAAAATATTAATAGGAAAATGGAGAAATAAAATGGCATGGTCACACAATGGGATGGCATACAACAGTAAAAATTAATCAAGATCAAATACACATATCATCATGAATCAACTTCTCAAATCTAATAGTAAGAGAAATTTTTAAAAAAGATAGCTACAGAAGAATTCTTACAGCATGATACAATTTTTATTATGTTAAACTAAAAAGACCACAGTAATATATTGGTTAGGGGTATATGCGTATATGGTAACAATCTAAAGAAAAGTGGATGAATGATATACATGAAAAAAAACCAGAAAAGTGATTATGTATGTGTGGGGGGGGGGGGAGAGCTTCAACTCTTGTAATATTGGTCCTGTGATATTTTTTTAAATCAACTTGTAGGTTCCCAGATGCTTGTTTTATTATTACATTTCACACCTTACATCCTTAATAGATTTGTTTTTGAAGCTCAGAAATGGTTTGGTTTAAATGGCATGGCTGACTCTCCTGGGGCGAACGGGGTTCTGGGAGGAGATAATGACACTGCTTCAGGACTGATTGTCACGCTGGAAGGCCCAGCATACCACGTGGGTCTTGCCCGGGCACACAGACACTCCACGGGATGTGAACTTAAAAAGGAGAATTTTTCCCGGGCTTGAACAAATATCTGAGGTTAAGCTTCCATTCATCCCTAAAACACTGCACCACCTTTGCAAAGGAAACAGCCCAGTCTCTGCTCCCGGCAGCCACACCCTGTTCCCATCTAAGGGACCCAATTCACATTTAGGAGCCATGCCTGTTTTCGTAGACCCTCCACCCTGCCTGCTTCCAAGCTGGGTGCCTCCAGGTCCACAAACCCCTGGAGGGATGTCTGAGAGATTGCCAGCCATCCAGTCGCATGAATATTTTTGACACCTAATCCATCCCAAGAAATTCGCTGGGCAGTGGGGCTATGAAATTAGCAAAAGGAAGTCCACCCTTCATCACACCCACTGGGAAAGGAGAAGGATCCCACGTGGAGAATGGCAGCCCCCACCCCCACTTGCAAAGGCCACGTCCATTGGTCTTGAAATCACAATGAGACAGGAAAGGACTTCAGGGAAGCTAAACGTGCATTTCTGTACCCGACGATTTTTTCATCTCAAAATCAAAAACGAGACCCAGAGTATGTTCTCTCTGCTTCCACCCAGTTTTCTTAAGATGTCCTGCAAAATAAAAAGACACTAATTACCCTTAAGTCACCAATGTCCTCTCAGATGTCAAATGAAAGAAGGATGACGGGAGGGTTTCATGAAAGCTAGAGCAAAGATGGACCACTAGGGGGCAAGAAGGAGACCCAGAGCCAAGGGCATACATTTCAGGTGCCCTCAGTTCCTGTCCATCTGCCATTCTGTAGTGGGTTTGATGGTTCTGTACTCAGACAACCAGGCAGAGGAAGGCAGAAGGCGGTCAGTGAAGCTTTTGGTGTGCAAATCCACTTTCTTTCACCTACCCAGATCCCCCCTGGGGGTACCAGGACCCCATTAAAGTCAAAAAGTCGAAGGAGAAGGTAGGGCATGCATGTCAGCCTCTGGCAGCCTAACTGTCCAGGACCAATCAAGGGCGTCATTGCTACCATAACTGAAGCCCAGTAAGCGGCCCAGGGTCCAGAAGACAGGAGCGCCCACGAGTGTTTGAGGAGGCACATCAGAGACATTAGATGCGATCAAACAACCCGGGTTGGTCTCAGGAGCAGGCGACACCAGGAGGCTCTGAAGCTGGTGTGGGCGAATGATGACAACAGGAAGCATAGTTCCAAATGCGTGCCAGGAGCTCCTATGGCCCTAGCTCAGCCCTCCCCATGCAAGGTGATCACCTTGTCGACCGCCTGGCAGAAGACCCTGGTGTTACTGCTCTCTGGGGACAGTGAGTCAGACGGGTTTAGGACTCACAGTCACAGGGACAGCTTAGGGCTGTGAAGAAGCACCACATTGAAAACAGGAAAAACAAGCAAACATTAGGAAACTCTAGGGGTACACGCAGCGTGACTCCCCAGGCAGGAGAAAAGCATTCACTGAGCAAACTGACCAGCCCCAGGGACAAGACCTAGGATACTGAGATTTGGGCTCAGGGGATGGGAGGAGAGAGGCCAAGGAATTGCCAGGTCCCGGCCCATGTGTAGACAGCGAGGCCCAGCCAACCAGCTCTGCCCTACCACTGTAATATTCCTGACCCGCAACTTGGCATTTCTCCCCAACCTGTGTGGAGAGTCAAGAATTGCCAAGCATTTGGAGAGAGTCTCCAACAGCCAAGTCAACAGACACAACAATGGAACTAAAACACAGATGCAAGAAGAAAAAAAAATTGTTGCAAATTTTAATATCCTTGGAGAGGTAAGCAAATATTATGTCCATAAAACAAAAATTGGAATCTTTAAAAAGAAATACATAAATAAAAGAATAAAAAATGAAGGCAGAAAAGTAAAAAAATCAGAGAATTAATACAAGAAAACAATATTTGCTAAAAAGTAATACCAGAGAAAAACAGAGAAGTAAAAATTATTAAAGAAACGAAAGAATGTTCCCTAAGGACATGCATTTCTGGATTGAAGCAATCATTGAAAGTTTAGCTCCGGTGATGGCAAAAGATCACTACCAAGGCAAATTGTTCTGAAATATCACAGCACCCTCAGGGAGAGAAAGAGAAAACACTGGAAGCTTCCGGAAAGAAAAATCAGGTCAGAGACAAATGATCAGTAACTAAAATGTCGTCAACAGCAATAGTGGAACGTAGAAGTTAATTCAAAATTGTGAGCAGAAAATATATAGTAGCCCCACACACACCACTTACGGTATCTGTGGGAGGTGCATTCCCAGACCCCCATTAGACGCCTGAAACCAGAGATAGTGACAATTCCTATACGTATATACGGCTGTTTTCCTATACATAAGAGTATATACCTTTACACCCAAAGGAAGCACATTTGGCTTCTCTTTGGCATCGCTGAATGGCCAGCATCAGTACTCTTGCCCTTTGGGGCCATTACGAAGTCAAACAAGGATGACTTGAACACCCACACTGTAATATCTCAACAGTCAATCTGATAACTGAGCCAGGTACTGGGTGACTAATGGACAGGGAGTATATACAGTGTGGATAAACTAGATAAAGGGATGATTCACATCCCAGGCGGGATGGAGCAAGAAGGCACGAGGTATCCTCACACTACTCAGAATGGTGCGCAATTTAAAACTTAGGAATTGTTCATTTCTGGAATATTTTATTTAATATCTTCAGGCCAGGACTGACCTTGGGTAACTAAAACCATGGAAAGCGAAACTGCAGATAAGGGGGTGAGACTACTGTAAATACATGTATACACACACACACACACACATGCACACATACATACATATATATATTATATACCTATATAAGCAAGCATATATATATGCACCTAGAGTTCTACCCCAGCTTAATATCAGTGTTCAGGTAGGATATAAGCTCTACCTCGGACTTGCAGAGTCTTTCAACATGTGTCGTCCATGCAGTCTGAAAGGAAGCCATCTATCCCATGAGGAAGAGGGTGGACTCAGAAAACAGAAGACGGAGCACAGCAGGTGGGGGATGGGCCAGGCTGACGGAAAGGGAGGCCCAGGAAGAGAAGTGGCAATCTTGGCAACCCACAGGGCAGCTCCCAGGGGTGGAGCCTCAGGGCGGCACCAGGCGCTGAGAGAACATTGGCTGGGTTCTACCGCACTGACCGCAGGGTGAGCCTGGGGTGCACAGAAACCCCACAAATGAACAAAGCAGTTAGGTTAGCTCTGGACAAAAAAAAAAAAAATAGCTGCCAAAGAAAATATAATCATAGGACACTGCATGGCTCCACCGTGAGGAATAGCTACATGGTCACGACAACAGAGTTCATTTAACCAAAGTGGGGAATAACCGGAGCAGGAGAATGGGGGGAGGGGGCAGAAGAGGGAGCTAAACCCTCATCCTCCACGGGAGAAAGTCCATGATGATGTCTAATACAGAAGCCACGAGAAAGAAGAGCGTGCGTGCGATCTACAGAGATGTGAAGCTGACTCTAAAAGCAAACAGCTCAGAGATGAAGACTCCCGGCCTGAAGGGGAACAGGAAGCAGGTGAGAAACAACTAGTCAGGGCTTCGCTGTTTTTCATTAGGATCCTACAAGAACTACCTGACATTTTAATCTAGTCCTTTGAGAAAAATGAAGTTTATTTCAGTTTTACATGCACACTCCCACCCACCGACACCTATCCATCCCTACCTAAACACACCCACCCACACCCACCCCCACACACAGATGTGCGTCTGCCTCTACACACCCCGCGTGCTCAGTGCGTTATGACTAGTCCTGAATGCGGTGCAATCGGATGGCGTGGGTCCTGTGGAAACTGGAGGAGAGAGGTGTGGACAAGTGGACGATGAAGCCCACGTCCTCAGAGCTGTGAAAGCCTGGCCCAGCTCAGCCTGCTCCTGTGACCTGCCCGGGGAGCACGTGGGACATTTGACGTGTGTGTGACCTCAGCACCTCCTCATGTGGGCCCACAGGAATCGCCTCCCATCTCCCCCATGGTCATCTCTGACTGTCTCTTAATATCTGAAGGTTTAGGACCATGAACGCCCGCATTCTGGTATAACACAGAACGTGAGTCTCGCCTAAGTGGAGTGTGTAGAATCAGGTAATGAGGTACAAGAAATCTGCTTTCTGTGCGGATCCGGGGTGTATAATCCCTACATTGGATGCACATGCCCGAAGCCGGGCACAGCTGCCCGCGTTCAGCCCCAGCCCTCGCTACAGTCCATGGCCTCCTGGCTCTGCTCAGCGCCCCCGCCGGCTGCTCACTCTAGGCTGGGGCAGCCGGCCCGCCCGGGACTCCTTAGCGTCTGCACTGAAGAACCAAGCCTGGAAACTGTGTTCGGGAATCCGCATAACCCCGGATCAGAGCCAAGTTGTCCCCTGGCTCCCTAGAGGCAGGGACACTCCCCTGCATCCCAGAGATGAGGACATGTGCAGGGAGGTGAATGCCCCCAGCCCAGGTTTCATTAGGAACCAGTCGCAGTCCCTCCTGACCCTTTTTCTCGCTCATCTCATGCCCTATTTCCCAGCCTTTCTCTCTGCACCCCTCATTGGATCTCTTCCCCCCATGATGTTTGCTCTTTGATGGACTGTCATGC
Source organism: Craseonycteris thonglongyai (assembly GCA_004027555.1). NCBI lineage: Eukaryota > Metazoa > Chordata > Mammalia > Chiroptera > Craseonycteridae > Craseonycteris > Craseonycteris thonglongyai. The sequence continues at coordinate 88,217 of PVKE010000051.1, read as the reverse complement.
TCTGCGCTGCCCACCCAGGGGTAGGAGTGATGGGGTGGAGGATGGAGGGATGGCGGTCACCCAGGAGAAGACTCCCACAGGAATCAGCCAGGTGAGGGGACCAGAGAGTGAAGAGACGCAAGTGGAGTATGGCTGGGCAGAGCGATGGAAACCAGCAAGGCAGCTGAATGTCCCCTCTGGGGACCGCCACCAGCCCCAGCCCCAACTCTATGCACTATAAAGCAGTGAAACTTAAATTCAGTGCCTGATGTTTTGGTTTTTAGTGGTTTGTGTTTTTTTTTAATCTAAATGACACAACTTTTTAAACATATAATTGACATAGAAACACTGCATAAGTTTGAGATATACAACATGTTGATCTGTGACTTACGTATCACAATACGGTTGCCACCGTAGTTAGCTAATCCCTCTACCATGTCACATCACTGTCATTTCCTTTTTGCAGTGGGAACAATTAAGATCTAGCCTCCAACTTTGAAATTTATAACAGTGTTGGCAATTAATGTCAAAGAAGGAGACGGGATACTCCAGTATCTGCTGTGAGTCCAGGCTGGGCTCTCTTGAACCTTCTCCTAACCCATGAAGGGTGTGGGCTCTCGTCCCTATCCACCTACTGGCAAGACTGGAGAGCAGATTCACTCTCGGGGCTCCCACCAGGCTGACGGCCATGTGCAGCGTCTCCTCCAGGGTAACAAGAGGCAGGAAGGGCAGTGGAGAGAGGGAGCCCGGGAACCCCAGAACCCCAGCTCCCCAGCTCTGGGCTCAGCGTGGCTGAGAGCAAGGGCAGCTCCTCTCCCAGGAAAGGCAAAGACTTCAGAGCGACCAGGGCCATTTCACTTCTCGGACTCTCCATTCCTTCTTCCTTAAAGTGTTTTGTATTTTTTTCTTAATGGAAGTGCCACGCTCAGAGCCTGACATGTGCTTTGCTCTCTTGACATCTGCCCATCCCCTCCTGAAAGGCATGCTTTTGAACATTTGTACTGGGAAATCTTACGCTGTGTGGCGGCGCTTGGTTTTTGCGAACAAGTCACTTGGGGTCCAAACTGCTGGGGAATTGGAGAGATTCTGATCTTGCTTCTGACACTGACACACCAGGTGGCCTCGGGCAAGCCACTTCCAATCTTCAGGCCTCAGTGTCCTCAGCTGTGAAATGGAGATGCTTGACACGATCTCTCTGAAGGCCCTTCTCTCTGAACTTGCAACTGTGTGTCTGTTATTGGAGAAAGTGATTCGGGATCCACAGGTACCTATCAGTGCTCGATAGTTGGGAGACTATTTTTGAGGTTGTCTTAAGGTGAGAATCACTTCATATATCCACACACAGAGGATTCAAGGAATGGGCCAACGCCTAAAGAAACTAGGCGTGGACTGTCAAGACGATGGCGTTGAGAGGCAGCAGATGTGCGACCGTGTTTGCAGTACAGGTAGCTTCATTTGTCATCAGAACCAGAGTAACCGCTCAAACAAGGCATTGTCCCATTTCAGCTTAAGAAGTCATGTGACATGCATAGCTCACACAGCCAATGAGGGAGGAGTGACCCAAACCAGGCAGGCCAGGCCCCCTGCCCTGCCCTGCCCCTCGTTCCATCAACAACACTCGCTCTGAACAATGTTTCCACCCTTTGATCCCCATTTCAAATAATGAAGGTCGTTTTGGTGGCATCATCATAAACCACTTTAGTGTCACAAATCAGAAACAATGCTCGGAGGCCTGTTTGGGAATTAGGCCAGTATTGGGGGAGAGGGCGGATGATTAAGGAAATCGTGGTGAGTTAAGCTTTCTGCGACGTGGCACAAACATCTTTTCATGAACAGCAACATCATGTTAGCTCGTGTTTTGCCAAAAAGAAAGGCAGGGCCGATCCTCGAGGCTTTTCAGCCTGGTGACACACATCTGGCAACCGCGCCAGATATTTTAGGGTCATTAAAACCCCAAGCTCCCTGTGCCAAGAATGTTTCTCCTTTGTGATTCAAGTGCGGAACAGTTATGGAAAATGCGTTCCATATGGTTGGTGCTGCCTCATTCCTATTTACTTCATCAAACCACTGCTTTGAAAGAGCTATTTGATGTCAAAGATGCGTTAAGATTTTATAGACTTTCCCAATCCCACTTTTTAAAGATTATCCCTTTGAACCAGAAACGCTTGCTGAGAGTAAACAGAGCTGAAACCACAAGAGGTCAAGGGCTTTGTTGGAAACAGAGACCCCAGCCTGATCAAGGGCTTTCAAAGGTTTGGGACAAACATGCATTTCCAACAGCTTGCCAAAACGCTCCATTAAAGATCATGTTTCCTACGTCAGCTACATTCAAGTAAGTGCTCTAATGTATTCATATTTTATTAATAGTGTAGCACCCTCACTCACCATCTCCCACCAAGACACAGGAACACAAGACCGTCGCGCGCTGGAAATATGAACAGAGCTTTAGAAAGCTGAAAAGTGTACCTTTGAGCTGTAAACTGAACTTCTTTCCAGGGAGGGATAGACCTTGGAAGGGTTCTCAGGGCAGCAGAGCTAAGAGGACATTTAAGAGTAGCTCTCACTTTATAGACGGGGAAACGGAGGACCAGATAGACCCCAGAGCCAGCCAGTAACGGGACCGGAGGTAAACCCCCAAAGCTCCCCTCTGTCTGCACTGCCTTCACCCCCCTCATCATCATCATCTCTTCTTTGCAGCCTCTTCTAAATTGCCCATCACATTTCCTTCCCACCCAGCAACCAGGTGGACTTCTATAAAACTGAAAGCAGACCCCATTGCTTCTCTGCTCAAAACCCCTCAGCATTCCAATCGTCCAGCCTTCCAACATTCCTACTTGCCCAGCACAACTGCCCCTGCCACCCTGCCCACCACTGTCAGGTGCCAATGACCTCTGACTCCGTTCTGCCCACACTACTGCCTTCCAGCTCCTTGAGCCCACAAAGCTCATTTCTGCCCCAGGACCTTTGCACTTCCAGCTCCTTCTGGCAGTGGGGCTCTTCCCTTCTCTGCACAGCTCATCTTTCAGCTCTCAGCTTGAGCATGTCTTTAAAGAAGTCTTTCCTGGTTAATCAATGTAAAGAACCCCCACGACCTTCACTAACTCCTGTCTCTACACATTCATCATCTGAACTCCATGCTATTCCATGAGCGTCAGGAGGCCACAAAAAAAGGGACAGTGTGTGGTTCCTGCGCTGTAACTCCTGTGCCCAGCATGGTGTCTGGAATAGAACCGGCACTCCAGCCAGACGTGATGTGAGAGGGCTGGAGGCGGTGCCGTGGGGCTGGAGGCCCAGAAGCACGGTGGGCTGAGCAGACACCATCGCCAGGTTGCATGTGGCATCAAGCCCCTCTGTACCCCTCTGTCCTCAGAGACCCAGGTTATACGTAGGTATAACCTCTTCCTTAGGATCCATCAGGACCCATAAGGAAGTTTACATTTAACTGAACAGAGAGGAACATAATCAAAAGGGCTTGAGCTCCAGCTCACACATTCCTCGAGGAATGATTTTTGGCAAGACCTCTGTTCTGAATCCCTGGTATGCTGAAGGCAGAGGAAAGAGAGAAATAAGATAAAGAAAGTCTCTGAAAAAAGCTTTGACCCACCCAGCTCTCAAAAACAGAATCTGTCTTTAAGCCCGGATGCTCCAGTAAAAAGGGTTTGTGAATAATTCAGCACCCGAGTAGTAGACTCTAAATAACAGCCTGCAGAGAGGAAGGCTGTGGAGGCTGCAAGGAAAGAGGGCTCTAGTCTGTGAGTCTCACAAGGTTAGAGCCCACGGCTGCAGGCTGCCCGCAGCCTTCTAGCACCTGCATGGTCCCTGGCCCATGGCAGGTACTCAGAGGTTATTTGAGTGAACCAGTATGTAAGGGAACAAGCAAACGAGCAAACGCCTTTTCCTTGGGAAACACACACACACACACACACACACCAAATACAAGCAAACCAACCACAACATATGACCATAATCATGGCCCACGTTTGCCACCTCTGTCCCCTCCCCTCCCCTCGCATCAGTCACTTACAGGCAGAGGAAATCACGTCCTTGACCCTGGGCTTCTAAGAATATATGCTAGGAAGCACCTTGTGTTAGTCACAAAAGACAGACAATACTGAAAACCAAAAAGGTGGGGAGAGGGGGCTATAATATTTCCAGGCTCTCTCATCCCTCAGCTTCCCTTGCAGGTCAGTCCGATTCTCTCTGGCTTCCCATGCCTCTACCTGCTGGAAGAGAGAACAGCAGCATCCAGGATCTTTATTTAACATCCCAGTGGCAGGAAAAAAGAACTCTTCCTTCCCCAGTATCTCTAAGACCTAGGCAGGAAACTGATGGCTGGTTTAGGTCATGTGTCCACCCCTTGAACCAAGCTTTTATTCGGAGGGGAAGAGTACTCTGATTAGTTAGGCTCAGCTCAGCAGTAAGGCGCCATGGCCAGAGGACCTGATTCTTAACTGACAATCCCATGAGAATTGCAAGAATGGGCCAAGAGGTCCCATTCCTCCCAAAGGAAGAAGTCTTCTGCCATCACTACGCGTATCATCACCAGGAAGAGGAAAAAGGGCACTCTAGACAGGTATGCCCAATGGATGCCCCCTACCCACCCATACCCTCCCTGCTCAGGGAGTCCTTCATTATTGCTGCAGACACTGGATGAAAGAATAAAGGGACAACCACTTCCTAGCATCTTAGAAAAATATGCTTCCAACTGTTCGCCCCCTAGCAGGGAGGCCAAATGCCACAGCCAAAATGTAGGCTTTGGAGTCAGATCCAAGTTCAAAATCTTGGCCTCCCAACATGGTCAGTATGTCAGGCAGGTTGCTTATTACATCCCCTGAGCTCCATTTCTTCATTTGCAAAGCAAGCAGCAAGACCCAACACCTCACAGGTACCGAGAAGTCAATGAGAAAAGTACGTGAAAGGCTTGGCAGACATTCTGACATGAAGACGTCCATAAACGCCGGCTCAGTGCATGAATTCATTCATTTGAACTTCCCATGTCAGATGGGACATGGCTGGATTGTCTACTTTCATCACTGAAGAACAGAATGAGTTTTCACTTCCTAGTATAAATAGATGGTGGCACAGTTTAAAGTTCTAAGACAGAAAAAGTCCAATCGGCCAAGTGCAAGTCAGAGACTGTAACTGTTCCTATTTTACAGGTAAAGAAACTGAAGATCACAAAGTAAAAAATTACTCCCGCCCCCCAAAATCAGAGTCCTACGACCAAAAGGAAGGGAAGTAAATGCTAGAATGGGTGCCTATTCTGAACCACGGTTAAGACGCTAGGGGCTGGCTAATTCTTGCTCTCCAATATACCAGTCGAATGACAAAATCACCTGTCACCTACATGAAGAAGACACCTCTTCCAGCCATCACTTGACCTGAACCCACCTTAGCACTCTAGGAGGAGGAGCCAGGAACTATTAGCTCCTCCTACAGATGGCAGAATAAGCTCAGAAAGGTTAAGTCACTCAAGTATGTCCACTTGGGCATCAAATGGTCAAAGCCAGAGTCAAATCAAGCTCAGTCTGAGAGGCGAGAGAGAATTGAAATGGCCACAGCATTCTGTTTCCTACACATTGAAGCGATCTAATGGTTTTAAAGCAATCTGACAGTTTTAATATGAGCACGGACTCTGAGCATGGGTGGGATCGTAAAGGTCAGTAGATATAACCTCCATCAACCTCCCTGAGGTGCAGAGTAGGGACAGAACCAGAGTCAAAGACAGCCTACAACCATCCCCCCGATGTGACAAAAAGCACCAAATGGACCACCGAGTCATTGACAAATACACCAACCCAGGTGTAATTCTTCAAAATGAAAAATGATTGACCTATAATAGGCCTAACACTGTAGTAAAGAATTTAAGGATATAGTATGCGATATATTATCAAGACATATGAATTGTGACAAATGTGTGTCATTGAGGAGAGGCTTCACAGTTTAGGATCTTGAGGTCTAAGTTTTAGACTATCATATGTGAAGGGGGTTTTGCTACTCATCACCTCCTATACCTTCTGAAAGACTGGAACTCTCTCTCTCTCTCTCTCTCTCTCTCCCACCCCACCCCCACCCCCCCATGAGAAAGAGAGACCATATGATTTATTGTCCACATTAGAACACTTCTAAGAGTTTAGGAGATGTTACTAATAATTATGCCATGATCACAGATAGAAATCAGAACTGTCTTGAGCAAACCAAGACAGTCACCCTCATTAGAGGGAACAACTGAGAATCAGTGATACAGAGCAAATATCAAATGTTTGATGTCTTGCTCAAAATATCTTCCCCCTTTATCAGTCTTTGCTGACCTCGATTTTTCACATGACTCTTTAACAGAAATTGCTCAGGGAAAAGTGCAGATACACATATATTCTGAGGAAAGGTTTTACATGATTGCTAATTTAGTTAAAATGGCTTTTAAGCATTATCTTTGGATAATCTAAGTTGGCTACAGAACAACAGCACAGTGGGTGGCTAATGGAGATTCAGCAACCTGCAGCTAATTGTAATTTCCTCTGGTTTCCTCACTAAATCATTTTCTCTTTTGTCTTTGAATCCTGTCTCCATTTATGTCAGGTTTGGTCCAGTCACAGCTCCATCCCAGCGCCCTCTGAAGCCAGGAAGAATCCAGGTAGACAGCATAGCAGAGCTATTGGGCCACAGCTGGGACTGTGCAACCTGTCACCCACCCAGACCCCGAAAGAGCCTGTTCTACAGAATCCTACAAAATGGGTTCTTCCCTGGCAAGGATGTGGGGTATCCATGTACAGCACTAGGAAGGCTGACTTTCTGACATTCCTCCCCACTAATTTTTGGCAGGAAACCCTTCAATCTGCAAGTCCTTCTATCCCCAAACTCCCTTCCGCTGATGGACAGAATTCTATTTTCTTGCCCCAAACATCTTTACCTGTGATGACTAGGGGAATGGGTATCGATAGAGGAAAGGAAGCTGAAAGAAATTGAGCTCAGTAACATTGTGGCTCAAAGGGTGAATTTAGAGATTCAACAGGTTCTTGGGCACATTCCAGGCACTGGGGATGGTTCTCCCTCCAGCGAGGGCCCCAGTGGAGCCACACCGACTTTTGCTGGCCAGAATGTGGATCCTCCTACGTTCTTAGTTGTAGAGAGCAAAGGCTCATTTAAATATGGATATCTGAAAGCCTTGACTTGAGATTCTTCTGGAATCAGTGGATCTTCCCAAAGCTTTCTATGAGATGTCAGTTAGTTAGATGAACCCTAGAAATGGATATTTGGAATAGGGCCATAGAGGATAAGTGAGGAGTTTGGGAGGTAGGCATGAAGATTGGAAAGAGTGAAAAGCCAACATGAAAAAGAGACTAGTGAGTTTATAAGAACAAATTTATGAAAAGTCTCTGCCATTTTGAAGAAGCATACACAATTTTTGAGGTATCTGGAACACTGGGTGATAGCAGAAGATGGGACCAGACACCAAAGAATCATACAGTTTATTGATCTTAAGCCTCTGCTGCCTGGAGCCCCTGGATTCCCACAGAGACGCTTCTGGGTTCCCCTCAGGCGGGGAGTGAGAGTGTGTGTAGGACAAAGGGCTTTGGACAGGGCTCTGGTGCCGGCCCCTCTTCATTCCAGACACATCTGAACTCCAGATAAAATTTTGTCTGCAAAAGAGTCCGTCATTGCTAAAGGAGTTGGTGACCAAAGATTTTAATTTAATACCTGACAGATCTAAACCACAAAATGAATGAGCTTCCCAAGGTCAAACACAAGCGTAGTAACACAATTAAAACAGCAATCAGATCTCCTGCCTCTGATCCAATACTTTTTCCATTACACAATTTGATGTGAGGATCTTTCCAGAGCCAAATGAGAACCTTAGTTTTTCCCATTGTTGGCTAAGAGAACTCTAGTCCCAAACATCACACACACACTCATACACCCCTTACCTTGGAACCTGGGAAACCTGTCACAATAAACAGGGTGCAGTGGCACCCAATAAATGTATCTCATAGGCAGTGTGGCCAAAGAATCATTTTGACCTGTTTAATCAATGTGAGATGGGGAAAATATTAATGGTTATTTACAACACCCCACTACCTTCCTGGTCCTCCAAAGATGAATACATCCACAACAGAATCCTCAATTTTGCTGGGTGAGGTGATAGAAACATCCATTGGTAAAGATTTTTTTTTAATTCCTAAATTGCTTGAAATCTGAAGTCCACAAATCACAGCCCTATATCTGAGTATATACCCACAGGCTGTATCTGAACCACTTCTTGCTTTGTAAATAAAGTATTATTGGAACATGGCCACGCCCATTCATTTCCTTGTTATCTATAGCTGCTTTCAAGTTACAGGGCCAGAGCTAAGTAGCTCTGTCAAGGAAACAGCCCACCAAGTCTAAATATTTGCTATTTGGCCCTTGACAGAAAATTTTGATGATCTCTTCTCTAAATAAAGGTCCACAAGTCAGAAGAGTCCAGGAAAGAGAAGAAGCTGGAGGCCCACAGACTGAGACCGGAGGACAAAGAAAACCAGAGGATGGAGAGAGTGGGAAACAGAGGTAAGGGCACAGAGAGAAACATTGGCAGATGAGTTACTGAGATAGATTTTTAGAGTTTTACATATACTGCTGTTCGTCCCATTCCACCGACTGGAAACTGAGGGTCAGAGCCATCAAGAGCCGAAGTGGAGATGTAAACCTGACTCCAGAGGACACTCTCATGGTTTTGCCTCCTTCCCCATTTTCAGAGGGTTCAAGGCCACCAATTCACCCAGGGATGCTAGCCAGGGTCCACCCTATTGTCAAAGCCTCACAAGCCCACACCCGCCACCTCCTGGGATGTGCAGAGGCCTTGGAGGGGAGGGGATACCAGCCCCGATTTCCACCCCCTAAACATGTCCTTCCTCTCTCCTGCTGCTTCGCTCCTTTTCCAGGGCACCCCTGTCCCCTCCGCCACACCCATGCTCTCCTCCCCAACAACGCCTTCAATGCCTGCCCACTTCCCATGGCATTTTTATGTATTCACTCCGCAGAACTTAGGACTGCTTACAAAGACACACACAATACAGCGCAATCACAAAATGAGGAGTTGAGGAAAGTGCGCTTCTGAAGGCGACTCAGCACTGGCACTGATTCCACAAAGCGTTCCAGAGAGTCCTATGTAATCACAGAGGCAGGTCAGACTCGCCGTTTCAGTTTCTGAGCAGCCAACACAAAGACAAAAATCTATGTCTGCACAATCGAAGTGAAGTGGTTTGCTGTTATTGTTCCTCCCCCGTCCCCCCAGGAGAGGCACAATTATTCCTCATTGTTAAACAAGAAAGTCCGTTCTCCAAAGAGTTCTTCTTACAAGGACACCATGATATGCAGTGGGCATGGTCTTCTGTGACATTTTAGAGTAAATCCTCTGGAAATTCTCACCAGGCCCTTCCTTATTTAGTCAACAGGTTTAGCAATATTTATTCAGCCTGTAATATCTACCGAGTGCCTGCTATGAGCCTGGCACTGTTCCAAGGATCAGAGCACATTGGTGAACAAGATAGGCACTGACCCTGCTCCCATGAGGCAGATGTGACACCGTCAACTACCATCAAACCAAACACCCAGTAAAAGCATTCAAACCAGGGGCCTGGGGTTTGGGGGTAGATGGGAATATAAATGTCATTCTCCAGATGGGCCGCTTCCAGAAATCTAATGACACTGTGTAAAACAAGAAGCCACTGGGCTAAATCCTGCTTGCACTCTCCGTGTTTAGAGTGCTAGTACATGCAAAGATGTGACTGCATATGTACACTATGCTACAGACAATATGATATATACTAAAAACCTGGGGGAAGCCAGGATGGCTCAGCAGGTTAAGCACTCGCCTTGCAGCCCCAGGGTCCGAGGATCAAATCCCAGTCCCAGCCCATGTGGACCCATACGCTGAACTGGGGTGTGCTTCCCACACAGGAGGTCCCCAGTTCAGTTATCACCAGGGCAAACTTCCCATGTGGGAGGCCGCCAGCCTGGTTCCCACCCTGTGCAGCCCCCAGCCCACCTGTGTGGAATGAAACTATGTCAAAAACTGATAACATACAACTAAGGACATTGCTCTGGGCCCTCCCCCTTCTCTCTGTCTCTCTCTGTCTCTATCTCTCTATCAAAATAAATAAATAAATAAATCTTAAAAAAGAAACAAAATACCTGCCCTGCTCCCTATGGCCTTTGACCAAGCCTTTCCAGAACATTCTCCAGCCTGCTGGCCCCTGCAGGGTTCTAACTGCTGACCTAGAGGAATAGATGGGTGGGCCATCTCCTTCAAGTAGTTCCCTACCAGAATGTGGTACAGTCTGAAACCTCGATCATGTTATAGGAACATTTTTTTTTTAATAGAGAGCAGAATTGCTCTTCAGCCCTTGGAACAGATGCCAGGGGCCAGTCAATCCCTAGTGGAGATTAGTCTCAAGGAAAAAAAAAAAAGAAATCATCTCAGGAATTTCAAGGTTAAAAAAAAAAGGAGGGGACCTGCCCTTGGTCATCTCACTTTAGATCTAAGACTTTGAGTGTCTTCAGTTCTCAGGGAAATCGGATGAAATTCAACCTGGCAGGCAGACCCCAGAAATTCCACAAGTGTCTGCAAGCCAAGGGATGAACATTTTCTCAAATGGACAATACCCTGAAGACACCAGACAGATGTCTCTGTTTGCAATCCATCAATTCACAACTTGGAAAGGGAAGGGGGGGGGGGCGGCCTAGAAGCTGAAAACCTATATCTGAGATGAGATAACAGTTCAAAGTGATCCCATGGGAAAAAGACCTAATTTTACAGTCTGCCAGAGAATGTAAGATAGAAGGAAACTCAAAAAGAAAAACCTCACAAAGAACACACAATCGGAATGCACTTCCACAGGAAACGCTCCAAGATCACCTTCCTGTGTCTGTTTTAAGGGCCCAGTGCAGCGTGAGTGTTCGGGAAAGGGACGCTGTGTGTGAGCCACGACATAACCACAAGCGCTTGCCTGTCTAACTCGGCATCAGAAGGCGTGGCTGTGAGGTGCAGGATGCGGATGTCCCTTCTCACCACGACCACCTACATTATTCACCAGAATAGACAGGGGAACTCGAGTGCTTACAATGGCAAATTCTGCTTCCGATGAGGTCGGCGTCCAAAGTGAGCACCATCCCTGCAGACGAGAGGAGCCAGGCCACTCCAGAGGTCCTCATCCCCGTCCCCCCGACCCCCACCAAGGTGCAAGAGGAGGAGAAGGGGGGAGAGAGAACTCTTAGTCACAGAGCAACAGCTTTGTGCCAAACACTGTCCGTACTTGTTATCTACTGCGAATAACAAATGACCCCCCAAACTAGCCACTTAACCCCATTTCTTTCTCACAGTTTCTGAAGGTGGGCAAACCAGGAGTGACATCGCCGGGCACCTTTGGCTCAGGGCCTCTCACAGCCAGGAACAGAGGTATCAACAGGGTCTGTAGTCATCTCAAGGCCAAGTTTTGGGGGACGATCCAGTTCCAAGTTCACTCCCAAGGCTGCTGGCAGCCCTGTAGTGCTCACTGGCTGTCTGCTGGGGACATCGTCTCTTGCCACATGGGCCTGTTCATAGGGCAGCTCACAACATGGCAGCTGGCTTTCCTCAGAGCCAGCCCGCAGGAGAGCATGAGAAGGTGCCTAGGATGGAAGCCACAGTCTCCTTGTCACCTAATCTTGGAGGTGACATCCCACCACCTTTGCCATATTCTTTTCATTAGAAGCAAATCACTAAGTCTGGTTCACATTCAAGAAGAACGGGTCACACAAGGGCACAGATGACAGAAAGTGGAGACTTGCGGGGAGGGGCCTTAGAGGCTGCCAACCACACGAGACCAGAGTTCTTCCATCTGTTTCTTTGAAACAAACAAAACGTTGTGGAAATATTCTCTTCTGAATGGTGCAGCCTCTGCAGTGGAAGGCAAGGATGTTTGCGTGAAGTTCAGGACAACTCTGTGCTCTGTGGGAGAACTGAGATTCAAAGTGAAGAGCCCTGACCCTTCTGCAACGTCACACGCTGGGAAGCAGGAAACTAGAGAAGGGGTTTACTTAGACAAGGGGTGACCCAGAAACTCATGGAATGAAGGGAAAGACTTTTTTAACTATTTATTTTTCCTTTTCAATATATTCACCTTTTACCCTCATACACTTTTCACATCTTTCAAAAGTTTATTTAGACCTTTGGGGGGAAAAAATTGTTTTTGCCCTCAAAGTATGCTGAACTTGCACATCTGTAAAGTTCTTCACGCTACACGGTTTTTGCATATTTGGGCACAAATAATCACTGGATGAAGGTAAGTCTGGGCTGGAGGGAGAGGGGGTTCCTGTGTGGAAGCCGCAGGCATGAGGAATGGCTGGCGTGATGTTGCTCTTGTGCACGGGCACGTTGTCGTGCACAAGCAGCCCCACTTTGGTCCATTTCCCTCGTCTTTTCTCCCTCACAGATTCTCTTAACTGTTTCAGCAAGCTGGACTGGTGCCCCCAGCTATTGTGACACCCTTATCCTTGGTTTTCCAGCCAAGTGGGACACCTTGAACTTCTTAGAGGATGGCGTGCCGTTTTTGTGCCACTACATAGACTCCTACTCTGATTCAGGCTCATCATGATGAACACAAGTTTCATCGCCAGCGACTCTCTGGCTTCAAACTTCCTATTTGTTGTCTCTGCAGAGGTTCAAAAACTGTCATGAACACTCCACACACTGTTTTTGAAGAGGTGTGAGTGTTCTTGCTTCCTATCTTGCACTGACATTAGCCCTCTTAAGATGCTGATGGAGAATATTCAAAATGGTTGCAGGTGGTACTCCAACCATTTCTGCAAGCTGCTTTTTATTCAATCTGGCATCTTCCACTATGAATTTTCCAACATTTTTGACAATGTCTGATGAAGTGGCCTCAACAGGGCATCCCAATCAAAAGTTGTCTTCAATCGACTCTCTGCCTTGCTTGAAAAGGCTGTGTTTCCCAGGGCAACAGTCCCTGTAAACCGCTAACGTCTCTTCCAAAACGATTTGAGGTGTTTTCCCTTGTTTTGTGAGGAACTTAACTGCACAAAAATTTAATTGTATCCATACTTGGGGTTTTCTTTACATTTTTTTTGTGCTTCTTCGCAATACTTGAAAGTCCAAGGATGCAAGTAGGCTGAAATTTGGCACATACTCTAATAATAAGTCACACAAGCACACTGTGTGCACAAGTACTCCCACCTCTCTGATAACTATTCCAATCATGAATTTCTTGACCACCCCTCATACACTCTTCCTTAGCAGTTTCTTTCTGATCTTGGAAGAAACCAGTATTTTAAAAGAGTAAATTAATGTCTAGTGTGGCACAATAGTTTCCCACAGATTTGTTTGTTTTGGTTGCTACAGACGTTCTTTTAAGATGTTGTTCATGGAACTCTAATAAACTTTTAAGAGCTCATCTGCTCTAAGTTGGATGTCGGTGGGTGGAGGTGGCACAGGTCTCTATCCACTCCACCTCCCTCTCTCACTCCTAAAGGTGTGCTGCCCTGAGAAGTTGGTCTGAAAACCTACAATCACAGTGGAAATGACGTTAAAGCTGTGGGTACAGAACTTGAGAGTCACAGAACTGTCACCTACCAGCTGAGAAGTGGTAGGCAAATCACTTCTCCAATCTCAGACTCCTTTTTCACTCTAGAACAGTGAAATAGTGGTAATTCCTATTCCACAGAGGAGGATAAAACTGCCACAGAGAGGTCTGGGTATGTGCTAGTTAATGATAATTAACAAATGCTAGTTAATATTTTTAAACTAAAGAATTATTAAATACTAAGATATTCTTAGACTACTCCTCCAGAAAGAGGGAATAAAGCAATTGCATCAGACACCAAATAAGATTGATGCTGTGAAACCTGAAAGTCGTGAAAAGAATATTAAATCCTATACATATGAGTGGAATGTTTGCTTTCTAGCCATGACTCAAGAATTACAAAATCTAAATAGCCAATATCTATTAGAGAAATTAGAATCTATAATTAAATATCTTCCCACAAAGAAAACTCCAAGCCTAGATCATTATCCTGGTAAGTTTTATTAGATATTTAAAGAAGCTATAATACCAATCCTAAACAAAAACTTTCAAAAAATTGGAGGAGAGGAACACAATTCCAGCCTCACTGTATGAAGCTAACATAAACCTGACATCACAACCAGATAAAAACATGACAAGGAAAGAAACTGCAGGCCAATGTACCTCATGAACATATACCATTCAAGAAAAGTCCTCATAAAATATCCTTGCATGATAATAGCAAATCAAATCCAAAAACATATTACAAAATACAACAAGGAAAAGTGGATTTGTCACAGGAATGCAAGGTTGGTTAATACTCAAATATCAACAAAATTTGTCACATTAATAGAATAAGGGGGTGGAGAAAACTATGATAATCTCAAGAAGTGCTGATAAAGCTTTTGACAGTTCATAATTTAGAGGGAAACAAAAAAATTCTCACAAAGTAGCAACAGAGGAAACCTTCTCAAACCTAATGAATATTATCTTTGAGATGCTTAAAACTAACATTTTATTTAATGCTTTCCCACTCAGACTGGGGAAAAGGCTGGGCTATTCACTCTTCATCACTTCTATTCAACATTATATTAGAGACTAAGCAGTTTAATGAAAGAAATAGAAATCAAAGGCATATAGAATGAACTTAAAGAAGTAAAACTGCCTTTATTTGCAGACAACATAAAACTATACAGAGAAAATTCTAAATAATCTAAAAATCAACAAAAACTACACAGATAAAAAGTTAATTTATCAAAGACACAGATTACCTACAGTCGACCCAAGCATAAAATTTGAAACCATAAAGTGTCTAGGAAAAAAACTGAATATTTTTGTGAAGTTGGGCTACATAAAATTTCTTAAATAAAATATATCAATCAGTAACCAAAAAATTTGAAAAGTTGTACTCTATCAAAATGCTTTAAAAATAGATTTCTTCTTATCAAAAGACTGTTAAGAAAATGAATAAGTAAGCCACAACTGGGGGAAAATATTCATAACAAATATCTGACAAAGAATATTATCTAATATACAGGGTCGAGCAGAAGTAATGCCCTTTTTTAAGTAGCACAGTGTGCTTATGTGATACTATTATGTTTACTATTACAAGAATTACATACTAATGATTTTGTAATAAAAGATTTGGTGTAGATTACCATCGCATAGAAAGGGGACATTACTTCTGCTGGATGCTATATATATTTACATATATATATGTTATAGTTATAGATATAAATATATAACATTATATAATATACACATATGTAACATAATATACATATATCTATATAACTTCTACAATTAAATAATAAAAAACAAATGGCCAAAAAAATAATGGGCAAAAGATTTGTACAGACATTTCACAAAAGACATATGCGTATGAAAATGTGCTCAACATATTTAGTCACCAGAAATGGCATATTAAAACAAGGAGATACCATAACATACCCATCAAATGACTAAAATGAACCCCAAAATTTTGTGAAGATGTGGAACACCCAGAACTCCTATACATTGCTGGTGGAATTGTAAAATATTACAACCACTCTGGAAATTCTAGAGTTTCTTAGAGTTAAACGTATATTTAGCTTACAACCAGCAATTCCACTCTAAGATATTTACCTAAGGAAAATGAAAGCACATGCCCGCAAAAAGTCTTTTACAAATTTATTCATAGCTGCTTCATTCATAACAGCCCAAACCGGGTAGCCATCCAGGTGTCCATCAAGAGGTGAAAGGGTGAACAAACTGTGGTGTAGTTATACAATGTAATAATACTCAGCAATAAAAAGAACCACCAAAATGAACAAAGTGAAAGCATTACGCTGAGAGCAAAGCCTTCGAGCAAAAGTACACATTGCTTGCTTCCAGTTACAGGAAGTTCTAGAACAGGCAAAAACTAATCTTCAGTGACTAAATCAGGATAGTAGTTATTTACAGACGGCAGAGTGACTAGGAAGGACACAAAGAAGTTTTCTGAAGTTTTTTAAATGTCTTCGTAACAGCATGGCTTCTGGAGGCATATATATTTGCCAAAACTCATGGAGCTGTATCCGTAAGGTCTGTGCATTTCACTGTATTTAAAGCTCAATTTTATAAAATCCTAAGTTTTAAGTGTAGAAATTGATAAGATGATTTTAATACAGAAACTCAGAGAAACACTTGAAAAAGAGTAAGATAAGAACTTATACTGCCATATTTCAACACTTAACTATAAAACCATGGTAATCAAAACAAGATGGTATTGGGGGGGTGGGCATATTGATCAGTGGGAAAGAGTCCAGAAAGATCCAAGCTTATATAATTAATTGATTTTTCAATCAAGAAACCCAAGTAATTCAAGGGGAGAAAGAACAATTTTTTCACTCAATAGTACTGAAACAAATAGCTATCTATAAGATGAAAGGATAAACTGCAACTCATGCCTCACCCTCTACACAAAAGTTAATTCAACATGGATCATACCTATCACTATAAAAGTTTAAAACAATAAAACTGCCAGAAGAAACCACAGTAGAATATCTTTGCAAATTTGAAGCAGACATAGATTTTCTTAGAAATGAGAAAGCATTAATCATAAGGGTAAAATTTGATACATTTGACTATCAAAATTTTTAAAATTACATAAAGATATCATTTTTAAAGAGTAAATTAGGCACAGGCTAGGTGAAAATATTCACAAAACATGTATCTGACAATCCTTTGGATCCAAAATATACACAGAACTCTTCAAATCTCAATCATAAAAAGACAACCCAATTTTTAAAAGGAATAAAAAGACAAATAGGCAACTCACAAAAAAAATACACATGAATGACGCATATAGAAAAGGGGCTGAACACCATTAGTCCTCAGGGAAATGCAAACTATTAATATAACAAAAATGAGACAGAATTACATACATGCTATAATGGCTGCTGTTTAAAAGACTGACCCCACCAAATGCCAGTAAAGATCAGGAACAACGGGAACTCTCACACATGAATATCAGCAGCGCAAACCAGTATTAATTACCACCTTGGAAATCTGCCTGGCAGTTTTCCATAAACTTAAACATTCACCTACCCTATATAACCCAGCAATTCCACTTCTATATATTAACCTAAGAGAAAGGAAAACATGTGCACAGTAAGACCTATACAAGAATATTCATATCAGCTTTTCTCATTATAGCCCAAATGTCCTTCAACAAGCTGATGATAAACAATTAAGTTATAATCATGCAACAGAATGTTACTCAGCAATAAAGAGGAATGAATTACTGATAAATGCAACAACATGAATGAGCCCCAAGGAAGTTACGCTGAAAAAATAAAAGATACAAAAGAATATACCCTGCACGATTCAATTTATATGCAGTTCTAGAGCAGGCAAAATTAATCTCTGTTGAAAGAAACCAGAGCAGTGTTTTTCTAAGGCAGGAGTGGGGGGCGGGGGGCTGGATGGACTAGAAGGAGCAGGAGGAATGTTTTGGGGGTAATGGAAATGTTCTCTGTCTTGACAGAGATGTCAGTTACATGGCAATATGTATTTGTAAAAACTCATTAAACTGTACTCTTACGATCTGTGCATTTTACTGCACAGTAATTATATGTCAATTTAAAAAAATTAAGGAGCTAACATTTTTTAAAGAAGAAGAAATGAGGGGGGAAAGCATGAACAGGAGCCTGAGAAGATCCCACGGCTCAGGGAAGCAGTGATTAATAACAGGTGGGCATCGATGGAAGGCACCAAATCATGGGGAAATGAAATGTGTTTCTGTTCACGAGTCGCTTTTTCAATGTTATCTTCGATTGCTTGAAGTAATTACCTCTCCTTCCCTTTTTTTAGGCATGCTTACTTGGAGAAACATGCTAATTTTCTAGGAAGTTTGCAACACTACTTAACTGTGTACAGTTTGTTGGTCAAACCATAAAGCCAAAAATCAGTCTTTACCACCTACCGGGCAGGCAGTCACCTACCTACCTGAGGCTCAGGTAGCCAAGAAGAGACAGGCAAACACCTGACTGCTCAGCTGGCCGATGTAATTAATACAAAACAATAAATGCAACCAATAGCATAGACGCCCCTCGGCTTTACTCTGAACCCCTTCGTTCTTTACCTCAACAAGTTCAGCCGTTTGTACTCTTTGGGCTCTAGCTTTCCCGAAACCATTATCGGATGCTTTAAATACACAACGTACCAACAGTCAACTAAGAAACTTTCACCAACTTACTTGGTGGACAGCAAACTTCAGCTAATTGTAGAACATGCTTTCAAAACATAAATAATGGACACACTCAATGGTTTGGTGTTTACCTGGAGAGGAGGGAGGGGGGGCGAGGAGGGAGGGAGATTTGTGTGGGGAGGGGGGCGTGGGCACCAGATATATCGGGTAGGAGGGGGACCTGATTCTGGGAGCTGGGCACATAATGCGATGCATGGGTGATGTGATGTGGAGTTGTCCATTGGGAAACTGTCTGATTGTTACCAACCAATGTCACCCCATTAAATTTAACAATAAAATATAATAATATTAAAAAAAAAAAAAAAACATAAATAGCCAGAATGTTAGTTTAATGCAGGGAGTAAACCATTTTTCTCAGTGGTAAGACCAGTGGTACCATCTTTCCCACACACCCCTCCCTTGGGCCTGGAAATGATCAAAGCAAGATCACAAAAAAAACTGGTCACTGAGGGGGCTCAAGCCAGAGATGAAACAAACCATTTTTGCAGAGTAATTCCCAAAAACCTTACCCTGGAGAAGCCCATATTCGCAAGGGGAGGCTGCTCTCCAAGCCGCTCCCTCCATGACTGGGATCTCAGGGCCCCTCACCGCTCTCACTCCGAGTGAAGTCAGCTGATGGAACGCCAGCGGTGATTAGAAGCAGCTGAGTCCTGCAGTTACAAGTGGGAGCGTTAAAGGGCTTACAGAGAGAACTAAACGAGCCTTACAGCCCAAATCTTCTCATAGCAACTCAACTACAAGAGGTTGGTCCCAAGAGTTTACTTGCAAACACCCACAGCTGTTGGAGGCAAGTTAAATAAAGTGAATGAGTCCCATCTGAATCCTTCCCACCCTCATCCACCTGAAGAGTGTAGACCCCTCACCATCGAAAGTGAGGCCATGAGTTGGCAACATCAGCATGACCTGGAAGCTTGTAAGAAATACAGACAGAACCTCAGGCCCCACATGAGACCTACTGAATCAGAGTATGCATGTCTACAAAACCCCCGGGTGATTCATACACAATTACCATATTTTCCGGCGTATAAGACAACCCCCTAATTTTACAGTTAAAACATAGGTTTATACTGAGTGATGGGCACATAATACGATGCATGAATGATGTGAGGTGGACTTGTACATCTGTAAACTGTCTAATTGTTACCAACCAATGTAACCTCATCAAATTTAACAATAAATTAAAAAAAAAACATAGGTTTAGGCCTATATTCGCTGTATAAGACTACCCCCCACTTCTGAGGCTGTAGTCTTATACAGCGAATATAGGCCTAAACCTATGTTTTAACTGTAAAATTAGGGGGTCGTCTTATACGCCGGAAAATACAGTACATTTCAGAAGCACAAGGAGTTTGTTTGTTTTTATTTAACACACACACACATATAATTTTATATATATAAAATTTATTTGGGGTCAGGCACTGTTCTATATGTTTTAGAAATGTTAACAGATTTAATCCTCATAGCCACCTTCTGATTGTAGGGCCTATTGTCATCTCCATTTCAATGAAGTAACAATGTGAAGCACAGAGAAGTTAAGTGACTTGCCCAAGGCCACACAGGTAGTAAGTGGCTAGAGCTGGGATTTAAACCCTAGAGCAAGCTTGTCCAAACTGCAACCTGTGGGCCACACGTGGCCCAGGACAGCTTTGAATGTGGCCCAATACAAATTCATAAACTTTCTTAAATCAATATAAGATTTTTTTGCAATTCATTTTTTTGGTACATTAGCTATTGTTAGTGTTAGTGCATTTTACGTGTGGCCCAAAACAATTCTTCCCATGTGACCCTGGGAAGCCAAAAGGCAGGATGCCCCTGGTCTAAAGGCTTAGCTCCAGTGTCCATGCTCTGACCCACATCATTACATGTTTGAAATGACTCCTAGGGGAAATACACGATGTTTTTCACATTTTTCTGGGATCAATTTATATGTCTGACCAATTACTTGTACTGTGATCTAATCATGGACTTTCACACACTGGTTTCTCCAGCCTAAAGGGGGCAGGATTAGGACATGCTAATTTTAGGAGGTGCTCTCCCCAAAAGAATCTGAACATATTTCTCCTACACCCTACAAAACGGCACTGCTAGCCCAATCCTCCCAGCGGGGGTTAGAGAACTTGGACACATATTCAGCTAGGCTTACTAATTCTTAAATATCAATCTTGGGATTCCTTAAACTAATAACATAATTATAGGAAGTGATTGAATCTACAATATAGCAATCATTAAAATAGTTGAGTATATGACTTATGTAAATAAATATGCATCAAAACAAACTATAACCAATAGCCAGCATCACTATTGTACATTTCAGGTATTAATTCAGTTCCTCCCCACCAAAAAATTAGTGGAATTCACAGGCACATGCAGCTTAGGGAAATGATCCTACAACCATATCAAAATTATCCACGTCTCACAGAAGCGCAAAATAGACCGGTTACTTCTTGTTAGAAGCTCTTTCTGTTAATCTCAATAAAGGAACTTGTTAAACTTAGTGTGGGATCCGCAAAATGGACACAATGTCTTCACAGATTGAATTTTCTGGCTTTGTCTGTGCAATCATAGATCTTAAGTGCAGACCGATGAGTTTCAGCACCATGAGCACAACTCAGGATGGGTGGCACATGAAGAATTTTCCCTTGTTATGTGGGAAAGCTGTTCATGCTAGACGTCATTCCTGTGTTACTTTATGAAATGTCCCCTGGCTATTGCTGCTGTTAGTATTTCATGTCCTCTTATGTTTAGACAAAAGGCTCAGATAGCGCTTTTGATTGGCTATAGCTTATTCCCTTGAGAGCATTTGTTCTTTTATTTTTTTGGAGTATAATTGACATGTAATATCCCATTCGTTTCAGGTACATCATAATGATTTGATATTTATATAAACAGCAAAATGATCCCCCCACAAGTTTAGTTACCATCTGTCATCATACAAAATTATTACAATATTATTGACTATATTCCCTTTGCTGTACACTATAAGCCCATGAATTATTTATTTCACAACTGGAAGTTTGTACCTCTTAATTCTCTTCACCTCTGTCACCTACCTGCCCCCAACCCTTCTCCTCTCTGGTAACCACCAGTTTCCTATATCTACGAATTTGTTTCTGTTTTATTTTGTTGATGCATTTGTTTTATTTTTTAGATTCCACATGTAAGTGAAACCATACATTATTAACCTTTCTCTGACTTATTTTACTTAGCATAATACCCTCTAGGTCCAAGATTTCACTTTTTTATATGGCTGAGTAGTATTCCATTTTACATATATATAACAGACTATTACATAATGGAATATTATATATATATATAAAAGAACTTTATATCTAATGGAATATTATATATCTCATATATTCTTTATCCATTTATCGATCAATGGATGCCTCGGTTGCTTTAATAACAAGGCTATTATAAGTAATGCTGCAATATTTGTTCTTGCCTAAGAACAAAGTTATGACCCACAATCAATGGCCTCACTCCAAGCATTCTTTCATCTTTGAACTGGTATTTCTATTGATAACTCCTAAAATTCTCCAAAACATGCTTTCTGAGAGGCAGTCAGGTATAAGATAGAAATTTAAAACTTTGCCTGGAGCACTTCTTTAAAATACCGATGTCTAGACCCCATCCCTGAGATTCTGAGGTTCTACCTGGGTAAAGCCTGTAACCACCACAGTCACTGTAAGGATTGCATGTGATGCTGAATGCAGGACACCAGACCCAGGGATCAGCACAGCTGTTCACCTGACCAATGCCAGTCACGCCTGCCTCGTTTCTTCTGAAACAAAGGGAATGCCTAAAATATGGTTCTGCTTCAGGTGAGCAGCGTTGGCTGAGCTCATTGGAGCAGCTCATTAGAGGAAAAGAGGACAGCAGAGGGAGGAGTAGCCAGCCACTGACAGGCGACCGTGACACAGAAAGATTGTGTTTTAATGCAGGGCAAAAGGTCAGGAGAATTAAGAAAGAAAACGTCAGATTGAGCAAAATCTGCTTACCTGGCAATTTTTAAAAGGGTCACTGCTGTAGTGAGTGTTGCACGGAGTCCATTTCCTCCAGGAAAAAAAAAAAAAAAAAAAAAAAAACATGGGCAGAGGAGAGGAGTAATCATTGGCCTCATTTAGCTCGTTACCTATATCTAAATAGAAAGGTCAAGGCTGAAGCTGGCAGGCAAGAAAGAGTAGCTTAATGGAAGTTAGGGAATCTTCTTGGGAGGGAACACATGAACCATGTTCCTCTCAAGTGTTAGCTAATATCCTGTCCTCTCTATTTATCTCTTAAAGAAAAAAAATGATAAGGAACTAACACACTACAAGCCATTTCACCACCATCACTTTAAATACTTTCAACAATAGGGGAAGTCGGGATGGCTCAGCAGGTTGAGCGCTCGTCTTGCAGCCCTGGGGTTTGAGGATCATATCCCGGCCCCAGCCCATGCAGACCCATATGCTGAACTAGGGTGTGCCCCCAGTTTGGTTCCCCTGTGGGAGGCCCCCAGTTTGGCTCCCACCCCAGATGTGCTTCCCATGTAGGAGACCCCCAGCGGGAAGCATACCCTCCATGCAGGAGGCCCCTGGCCCAGTTCCTGCCCTGCGTAGCCCTATGCCCACCTCACAAGGGAAACTATGTCAAAAACTAATGACATGCAACTATGGAGACTGCTCTGGGCCCTCCCCCTTCTCTCTGTCTCTCTCTATCTCTGTCTGTTTCTCTCTCTGTCTGAAATAATACATACATACATCTAACAATAAACACTGTCAGGTAGCTAGTACTTCATTTAGTCAACATATATTTACTGAGCAGCTACTATGTGCCAACCCCCATGCTAATACTCAGATTCCACTGAGCTCAGTAACTTGGATAAGAAGAATAAATAACAGAACTGGAACTTGATCTGAGTTTTGACTGCAAATAACATGTACAGATGATAAGGTCCCACCCATAGCTGGAAACGTGGAAGACATGAGCTCCCTGGTGCACAGCTCTTTCTATATCTGGTACTCCCTTCCTCGGCACCAACGCCAGCAAGTTTTCTCCTGCCTCACTTCACATTGCACTTCGAGGGTCAGCTAGTAAATCCCCTTCTTCTAGAGGCCTTTCCTGGCCCCACGTGAGTTGACTCTCCATTTGCAGACCTCGGGCAGCTTGTGTGTACGTCTCTGTCATGGCAGAATTACAATGCATTGTAATGACTTACTTTCCATGCCTTCTGCACTGGACCATGACATCCTCAAAGACAGGGGTCACTCATCATTCATATGCGTATTCATAGGACCTGGCATAATGCCTGATAAAGAGTAGGGATGGGAGGAAGGAAAGAAAAAAGGAGGGATAGAGGGAGGCAGAGAGGAACTGGAGAGGGGGGAGAAAGGGAGGAATTCAGCAGTCTTCTCAAAAGAGGTGAGAAATTAAGCTGGATGTGAGGTGTGAATCAACATGGGAGGGAGGGAAGACTTACTTTCTGTTGCTGAGAAGTCAGTTCAAAAAAAGTCACAAGGGGGAATGCTGGGATGGCTCAGTAGGTTGGGGGTTCACTCTGCAGCCCTGAGGTCCAAGGATCGAGTCCCAGTCCTGGCCTGTGCGAACCCACATGTTGGACTGGGGTGTGGTCCTGCACGGCCCCCACCTGCCTGTGTGGAATGAAACCATGTCCAAAACTGATGACACACAACTATGGAGATTGCTCTGGGCCCTTTCCCTTCTCTCTGTCTCTCTCTGTCTCTCACTCTGTGTCAAAACCAATAAAATAAATCTTAGAGAAAAAAAGGAAAGGGATGTGGGGTTATGTGGTGAGTCCAGCAGGGGCACCTGGCTTGGAGCAAAGGTTTCAGGCTGAGCAGGAGTTAAGACTACTAGTGGCAACCACTCAGCCACGTGACAGTAACTGCACACCTATTATGAGCCCAGAATCCTGCTCCGCGGAGCAGATCAGACCGGCAAGGCCCTGCTGTCACCGAGCTCTCAGGCCCACGGACTAAACCTATTCTGAGGGATGAAAAGGCATCAATTAAGGTCCCCACCCAGGGAGCGATGCAATTTAAGTGGAATTTGAGGGACATTTATCTTGTTCAAAGTGAAGAATGATCTGGAATGAGGTAGAGAGGCAGGTAAGAGGGGAGAGAAGGGAGAGAAAAGAAGGGAAGAAGATGATCCTAAGTTATAAAATAGACTCTGTACTCTGTGACGGCTAGAAGGCATATTCTTCATTGCTCAGTCTTGTGTCTGAGGTACCAGGGTATCCCCAGTACCCTGAAAAGTGCCTGGCAAGATAGGGGCTCAAGAAATATCCATGGAGGGGAGGCGACAGGACGGGGTGGAATGGAGGGGATGGAATGGGACCAGAGGGGATGAATTGAAGTGAGTTGAGGGAGGCAGAAGAGCTCTGAACTGAGTGTCATGGTCCCTACGTGCAGGGCTTCCTAACTCGGACATTGATGGCCAAGTGCTGAAGCATTTTGAGTAGCTCCTCTGTTCTTTGTTTCCTCGTCTGCTGGAATGGGGAGAATTTCCATTTGTACACTCATTTTCCAAAGAACTTGAGTAGTTTATATGGTCAAATTAAAGGCTTCATGGTCAGCTCATTTTGGACCATGCTGGGTTACATAAATATAAACAGGATTCATGACCATGGGGCATCTCAGAGCCTTGAACTTGCCTGTGCGAGCTGAAAAGACCCAAGGGGAAGGTAACATGTGCTGTAGTTCCCAAACTCCTTAGACTACAGAACCCTAGTCCTCTTTTTTTAGACCCTCTCCTGCTCTAATGGTCTGTGACATCATCCAAGTTCACCAAGACAAAGACGGTGTGGGGATCCGGGGACCAGTGAATGGCCAGATTTAGCTGGAGCAGAGAGTCTGGGCAAAAGAGGAGACCCCTGGTCGGGAGATGGGAGGCAGGTGGTCACAGGGAGAGCTGAAGGTCTGGTGAAGCCGTCTGCGATTGCTACACAAGGTTGGACCTGGACTGTCACTCAAGAGAAGCAAGCCATCCTCAGCGTGAGGCATTGATATTCTGGCGTGGTTTTTCATTTCCCATCCCTGGGATTAGGTATGTCAGGGAGGAATCCTTTGGCCACCTCCTCTCAATACATCCTGGAGCTTTTATTTTGTTACCAATTTCCCTACATTGTGTGCTTTCTTTGAGAATCATAACCGTGTGAATATTTGACAATTGAATGGTACAAACATCTCGAAACATACAGTTTTCCCCAGAGCTGCATTTCATACTCTAATCCGAGGTGATCTCAGTTGCCAGAAAC
Source organism: Craseonycteris thonglongyai (assembly GCA_004027555.1). Lineage (NCBI taxonomy): Eukaryota > Metazoa > Chordata > Mammalia > Chiroptera > Craseonycteridae > Craseonycteris > Craseonycteris thonglongyai. Next base: position 62,716 of record PVKE010000051.1, on the reverse strand, counting down.
ACTCAGGCCGTTAATGGATTTGGAGGCAAGATGCTGGTAATGAGATTTTCAAACGCGAATTGTCTTGCTTTCAAATGCAGGGTGAAATTCAACAAAATATTACCTTAGACATACTGCTATAGTAAGTCCAGCCGATTAAATGAATGCTTGCTGTGTGTTTCACGCAGGCCTTTACTATTTCAAACAAAAGCTAGACGAGAATCAGTCTTATTATTTCCATGGGGGGATAAGTCCTTGAGCCCCAGCATTGAGCAATTCTGTATTCTAGGATTACTCTCAGCCTCTTCACATCCACCATCTTGAGAGGTTCATTTCATTCATTCATTCATTCAACAAATAGTTACTGAGAGCCTACTATGTGCCAGGTACTGTTTTGTGCACTGAGAGGTAGAGCATGGAACAATACTGTGCAAAGTTTCCACTGTCATAAGGCCTACCACCTGGTGGGACACATGCCCACAATAAACAAATAAGCACAAACATGTAAGTATCTGATGACAAGGGCAGCCTTGGAGAAAAATTAAGCAAGAGAGTACTGGGTGGGTCCTCTCTTAGTTAGGGTGTCAGGGAGGACCCCTGAGGTGGCTTCTGAGCAGAGACAGTGGAGAGAAGAGGACAGTCGCCGCTCCAGGCTTCAGAACGTGATGGAGCTGGGTTTTGAGTCCAGCTTTATCTGATTCCACAGCATCAGCGGCCTCGCTGGGAACCAGACAGAATGCTCAGGGCAAGGCAGGGATTTGGAGATAACATGAGATACGAAGGAGCGATCTGCCAGGATCTGAAGGAGAGGATGCCAAGACAGAAAGAAAAGGAAGTCAGGCAGGGCCAGGCAGACAGGGCACAGAGAAGACGGGCAGCTGTGCTAGACCCCCTCAGCCTGCCGGCCTCTCCCCAACACCTTCCACTCTGCAGGCCAAGCTCGGCCCCTCCCCTGAGTCATCCAGCCTGGTGAATGGCACCCGGGATCCAGTGTGACTCATCATGTCCCCCATGGTTCCTTGAGCGCATCTGGGAGGCTGACCTTCGCGGAGGTCCTCCTCCGAGCTAGTGTCCTTCCCTGATTAGCGCGGAGTCTGCTCTCTGGGAGCCGGAGCAGACAGAGGAGCTGCCTGCCAACACGCCGATAACCGCAGGACTGGAGAGACCAGCGTCTCCTCCCAGCCACACACGGGCCATTCTTCCCGCTCCAAGATGCAGCAGCCGAGCTCCTTCCGGAAGGACCATCTCTAGATCAGGTTTTCAAGTGGGCACGGGACATCTAAGGGCCCTGCTGCCTGATGTCACTGAGCCTGATTCCCTCCCCACAAGACAGGGCCTTTTGGTTCTGAGTACTTTGAAATGACAAAAGTTCCGTTGCCTTCCCCTCTGACTCTCAGCTGCCTGAGAGACTGGGGGGTGAGAATTCACCACTCTGTCTCCAACTCTGAGCCCAGTCGGCACCAGACAGGTGCTCAAATGTAAGACAAATGGAAGGGATGAGTGGTCTTAACTTGTTAACTTAAGAGTCTAGAGCTTTGGTGATATGCTGCACCCCAGCCCCACAGCCCCCCGATTTCAGCACAGGTGTGACGGACAGTCCCTCGCACCCCTACGGCAAGTAGGTCCCCAGAGGACACAGCTGCCTCACAGGCAATCAGAAGTGAAGGGGAGTCAATGTCCCCAGGGACACAAGTCAACTCCTGGGGGGCGGGAGTCAAGGGATAAATTCTCAGCCCCCCTGTCTTCAGCGGGACCACACTGTGGTGTGTTCTACATGGTTCTTCCTAAGGTCCCCATGAGGCCAGCTCATCAACGCACGCTTCGTTGGCTTTCCTCCCTCCCAGTCCTGTTTCTCTGCCCCTCAGTGTGCTCGCTGAAGTCGCCTCCCAAGCAGTCTGCAGCCAGGTTTTTGCCTCCAGCTCTGATTCAGGGGAAACCCAAATCAAGGCGCTCTACTTGGTGGGCCAGCTCAACCCCCGTGTGTTCCGAGTGTATTTTTCCCTGATGTTTGACCCAAACTCTGAGAATCCCCAACCGTAGTCTCTCTTCCTCACCGTCCAGGGGTCCCCCAACAAGGCTCAGCCTCCCCACCAGAACCGCAGGCATCACTTCTGATACGTTTTCTTCTCAGACAGGAAAACCTAAGACTTGTTGCAAATGGCCTTCGGGATGCTTTCCCCGGCCCACCCCCCAAATCTGGACATTTAGAGGCCAAATCAAAACCCTTCCTGAACCATTCAGAGAGCACAGTCTTCTTGAAATTACATCGCAGGTTCTCAAAGCAGAACAGAAGCCAGAAGGAAGGCCATTGCAGGGACGATGGCGATTGCTGAGACGCCGCTCCGCCCTGTGGCCGGGCTGCCTGGCCAACCGCGCCCTCCGCCGGGACGGGGCGGGCCGCAGGGCCGCGGGGAGACGGCTCCATCAGCAGAAAGGGCCGGGCCCAGCACGCCTCTCATCGGGGCTCGGGAGACCCTGCCTCTCATCTAGGCGCACCGGGGGTCTGAGGAACAGAAGTGTCTCCGTTGAAATGCTGCGTCTGAAACGGACGCTGGGTGCACGAAGAGCAAAGGCCTCTTGGAAAGTGGAAAACTCAGCCAGAGGGAGCAAGACAGAGGCTTCGCATCTGGGTGGGTGAGGTGCAGAACACACTGGAGCCCACAGAAGGAGCCTTGTGGAGAGGAAGGGGCGCGCTGCGGCTGACACTGTGGCTGCCACCCCCAGCGCCCCTCAGCCCACCCCAGGGACCGTTGGCCAGCATCTCCCTGCGTCTCCCTGCCTGTGGGCTTTCCGGGGCTGCAGGAGCATGTTTGGCCCGCGAAAAAGATGAGCTGGCGTGCAGATGGGTTCCCCTGTCTCCACCCCGACACCCCAGCAACCAGGGGCAGGGGCGGCCAGAGCTTCCTGGCTTGGTGAGACCATCCAGCTGCCTTCCACCTACTCACCAGAGGGTCCCCCATGAGAACGAGCCCCGTTGCCCACAGCCGCAAGTCGCTCACTGACACCCCATCTATTAGCTGTGCTTTCTTCCTTGTCTCACGCCCTTCCCCCTCAAAGAGCTGCTTGGGGTCACATCCCAAATAAACCTCCAAAAACAGTCATATTTTGAGGCACAAGGGGCTAGGACTTCAGTGTGTGTGTGTGTGTGTGTGTGTGTGTGTGTGTGTGTGCAATTCAGCCCATACCAGACTCCCCCACCCAACAGATGCCCACCTCCAAGCTGAACGAAGGATTCTGTGTCCACCATGACAAGGTTCCTGGACGTGGCGGCTCCGGGTAGAGAGCAAGCATGGGAGGATAATGAGGCCTGCAAGGCGCCTGTCACAACTGAGGAGGTGGCCGGGGCCAGGGTGTGAAGGCTGAGCCACAGCAACGACATGACCCACCAGTGGGTCTGGTCCGATTTCTATGGAAATCAGCTCATTATGGCTAAACCCTCTTCCAGCGCCCTGTTGATTCATGAAGTAGCTCTGAATGCGGATAATCACTTCATGAATCACTGACAAACGGGAGCCAGATACCTGGCGCTGTGATTGCCGCCTCTCCTGATGAGCCTCGCCGCCGGGATTGGAGGCGTCCCCTCTCAGCAGCCAGGTGTGCAGATGAGAAACGTCCCTGTGCATGTGCCAAAGTCCCTGCCTCCGTAACCACCCCGGCCACTGCGCCCACACAGATTCTCACCCACACACTTAATGATCACTAATGGGTTCATTCTGGAAGACCACTTTGAAATCCTCACACTTTTGGGGCGTGCGATGACCAGCCATCACAGCCTGCGACACTGTCTCCGGGAGAAGTGCAGTGTTGCTCCAGAGGGGTCCTGGCGTCCATATGTCCGCCCAGAGCAGAACCTGCACAAGACCCGGCCACCCCTCCAGGCAAAGCAAACACTTATCTCTGAGACAGACGGCAGTCCTCAAAGAACACAGCAACTACAAGATCCGATTGGAAGGAGATATAGAAAGTGGTCACATTGTGTGTAGACTTGAGAAAAACAAAATAAAAATTGGTGCCTACAAGCCCAACGGCTTCTTCAGCGTTTGGGGTGCAGCGACCAGCAACCTAGACAGAGGCCCCGTAAAAGCAGAGGCAGACAGGCGCTCCCCTCAGGCACCTGCCCGGCTCAACCCCCCACCTCATTCACCTCACCTCCCCTGCCTGGCCTCAGAAGAGCTCCCACGGGCACCCCCGCGTACTTCTAGTCTCTGTGCTGGGCACTCGGCGTAGGTGCTTCCTACGCATTTGCAGAATGGATGAGTGATCTGAGTGTAACAAAAACGGCGTTGACCAGAAAGAAGAGAATCAGTGGAACTTCCAGGAAGAGGAACGTTACCTGGTGATCACTTCTCGCTCAATCCCAAGCCCACGTGTAGGTCTCTTGAATCCTTGGTGAGGAGGCATGGGTTCTGCGCACCCAGGTTTGTAGCCAGTCCTCACGCTGGTGTAGACGTGGGCACCCTCAACACGGCACGTCAAAGCCTTCACCAAGTCTGATGAAAAGCCCTCCCTCCAGATGCTATAAGGGAGCCAAGCCACGTCTGGGTAGCCTCCACATGACCCCCGGAGTTCAGACCCAGGAGTCCAGAGAGGGCACGTTCAGGTCCAGGCCTCTCTCCTCACTCAGCTGCCTTTACAAGGTTTATCTGTGTTTGGTTGTGTTGTACTAGAATCGCTACATGTCATTTTGTCCAAATGACCATTTTCCAGGCAATGAGACAGGCTGACCCTAGCGAGTGTCAGAGTCTAGAGACGAGGTCTGGGCTTCTTTTCCCCACAGCCCCTTTCTTGAGCCTCTTGTTTTCCTTGCTCCCCTTTTCATAGGACCCCCTCAAGTGTAAACAGCACTCTCCACACACACACACACACACACACTTCAGCGTCCTAGGATTGGATTTTCCACAAGTATCCTGCCCCCTAGCGGTAGAGATTGAGCAGAACAGCTCACTCTGCCCCTCTCTCATTCAAGAAGGTGCGGAGCAGTGTACTCTACGGCCTTCCCAGAGTCCACAAAGATTTGTTGACTATTATACGCCAGGCAGGAGGGGCTGCAGATAAAGCAGTGGGCTAAAGAACAACAGCAACAATCAGTATTCCTAGCCTTGTGGCAATCACAGTTCAGCAGGAGGGGCAGAGATGAAACAAACCACTTCCAATTTGCTTCCCGATGTAACTCTGATGATAGCCCATTGCCTGCTTGCTCCAAGAATGCTCACGGGGGGCTCTTTCAGCTGCAGTGTTTACCCCAAGATAACGCATGGATTCCAGTCCTAACCTTACCCCCCAATTAAGGCAAACGCCGTGGAGGAGAGACACAGTGCATGGGGGAGTCCATGTTCATGAAAGTCTTCCCCAGGGAAGGGACATCGAAGCTGATGCCTGAAAAAAGGAGAGAGCCACCTAGGGGAAAAAGAGCGACAGGGGTTGTCCAGGCCTCTGAGGAGGGACCAAGCCAGCTCATTGCTGGGCTACTGGTCCATGAGCCCAGAGTATTCAGCAGGCAGGTGGTTCAGGTGTCACAAGCATCTGGCTACCTGACATCTGACCAAGAAACGTATCTTTCAACAGTGAGGGTAGCGATAGTTTGCTCAAATATCTGTCTCTTAACTGGACTAACAGCTTCTTGCAATACTGAGGGGAACATTCAGGACTTTCCGGCGTCTCAGGTTCCTATTCCTAACCCACAAGCAAATGGGACGCCCTCCGTGAAGGCATAAGCAGGGCCAGCACCGCTTAATTTCCAAGCTGCTGAGGTCGCAGCCTGAATGTCCATGGGCCTTGGAATCAGGAAGACGTGGATTCCAGACACAGCTCTGCCCCCTGCTGGCTGGATGACCTCAGGCAAATCCCTTCACCGCCCTGGACTGTTTTCTCTACTTCTTAGTGTCCTTGAAATGTCAAAATATGACCAGCTTTGAGAACTGCCCTGCACGTAATAGGGACTCTGTCCATTTCCTTTCTTTTTTTTTTTTTTTCCCCTATGCCTTCAACAAAGTTCTCTTTACCTTTTATCCCACGGGGCAGTTAAGTCTTCATTCCTTCAACATAACTATTTCTGTTCTTCCTAAAATGGGAACAAAGGGGTGTCCCTAAAGCAGGGAGTATTTGAGCCGGTCCTTAAAGGGTGAGTGGGGATCTTCCCCGTAGACAAGGGGGGAGGGGATTCCAGGAGGAGAGAATCACTCGCGTGAACGCACACAGATCTGAGAAAAGAAGCTCTCCCGAGAGCCTGGAGAAAAAGACGCGTGACGTGGGGAAACATGGCTGGAGATGAGCAAGAGAAAGGGCCCTGACTGCCACCCCAAAAGGACTTCCTGGCAGCGGCGGGGGACCATTAGAGGTGTTCCGATGGATGAGGTGAGTTTCTTTGAAAGGTCCCTCACTCTGGGTAGCAGCCAGAAAGACGCAGGACTCTGAAGAAGGGGATGAGGCAACCACTGAAGATATGTTGGCAGAAGTCCAGCTGGCCCATGAAGAGTTCAGCGCTTTGGGCTGAAGGACGGGAGATGGTGACGTGGGCTACGCCCACGGGGTGGAGGGTGAGCAGCTGAGACACCGCCGGTGCCAGGAGGCACCATCCCTGGGCTGCCTCGCCCTCAGCTGTGCCCTCAGAGGAGAAGTCTGGAGCAGAGGGCTGCACCCCACCCCCCACCCAACAGGACATGCCCCCCAAATGCCTTCTTTCCCTCACTGCTCTCTGTCTTCCCATGTGGTATCGGGCAGCCCGTCTCCCCTGGTTCCACCTTACTGTTCTTTCCCTGTCACATATCAAGCATCTCTCTGTTATTTCAAAGTCTCCTCTAGCTGAGCCCTGACTGTGGTCGCTCATCGTCCAGCTGGCCTCCACCTTCCCCGCAGCCCCCGAGCTCCGGCCTCGGCCCTCCTGGATCCACAGCACACGCCTAGAGCCTGTGTCTCAGCCTGGTTTCCGGCCTACATTAACTGATGAAAAGCCCTCCTTTGAAAACAGCCTTCCTGGCTGCAGTAATACCCAGGCTGCGTTTCAGCCAGTGTCACCAGGCGGTTCGCGGGCTTGCCACCCCCTCCCAGCCTGCGTCAGTGCCTTTGATGGGAACTATCTCGTCTGCGATCAGTTTACGGGGTTTGGACCCAGATTTCCTCTGCAGAGCAGGAGGCCGAGAGACTTCGCCTGCACCTCCTCTCAGGAAGGCAGCTGTGCTTTGCGAAACCTCAGGCACCCCTTTTCCTGAACTGCTCTGCAGTCCAGCAGAGCCCTGGTTCTGTCCAGGCCCCAGCGCCCCAGGGCAACACTAAATGTACATTTTATTTCAACACACTAATGAGGTGACCATTGTGTCCAGCAAGATAACAGAGACCATGTCAACCCACTGCGCTCCAGCTGTGAGAGATGAGCCAGACCTGCTCCATGTGGCTCCAGTCCGGGTGCGGTGGGGGCTGGGAGGAAGCCTGAAAAATAAACTGCTTCCCATTTGAGGCGATAAATGCGATGTTCGGAGTGTGTGAAAGTACTCTGGCGACTGAGTGGTGCATGAGTTACGAGGGGGATTTTTGTTTAAATAAAAAACACAAAGGCAGGCTTTTTTTTCATTTAAAAAATATGGTGAAAACCCAATGCTAGTGAAGTCATGAGAAAATTTGCACAATGTCATCAGAGAGCAACAATGAAAGTGCACTTAAAGAATCTGAAGAGTGAGCATTAATATCCCCTCCTATTCCGATAATCACTCTCCTAGGAATTTGTCCTAAGTTATGAAGCAAAAGGAACAGAGATGCCTACAGATGCTCAATATATCATTTTCTAGTAGAAATGGTCCAGGTAATTGAGATACAGCAACCCAAGGATACAATATGTAGGGATTTAAGTGACTATGGAGACTAGTCATCTGGAGTCTAGTTGGGTTCTAATTTCAAGTAAAAGAACACAGAATGTCATGTTCAGTAAGTACATACAACCTTCCGGTGGGTTATGCTTCGAACATCAATAGTCTAAAGAATCTTTCTCTTCCTGCTCCCATTCAACTCTTCGGACAGCTCTGTGAGGTTGCCATCATGGTTCCCATTTTACAGATGAGGTAACTGAGGCTCAGAGAGATTGCTATGCACACAATATGTAAGTTAAGGGGCTCCAACCCAGGTCTCCTAACTATAATCCCAGGGCTCTTTCCTTATTTGCATCAGCTAACCAAGTATGATGCCCACAAAGAACCACTCACGTCACAGGTGGGTGGGAAGATGTGTGGACCCTCTGTCAGCTGCTGGGGGAGGCCATGAACAGGGCCACGAACAGGGCCATGAACAGGGCCACGAACAGGGCCATGAACAGGGCCATGAACAAGGCCACAGCTCCTCACAGAAGACCTGGCTGTGCTTGTGTTCCAAGACATCCAAGCCAGCCCATGGGATGCAGAGGGTGCCTATGTCCCGACCATGCCACAGCACTGAACAGTGAGCTAGTTGGTAGGAAAACTATGTAACCAGCACGTGCTAATTTGCACAATTGTGAGTAGGGTTGGCACCAGGAGGCTGGGACAGGAGGACAGAAATAACCACCTTCACTGGCCCATCGCTGAGGAACCAGCGAATGCAGGCATTTAAACTTGTACTTCACGCATTCACACCCCGATGGACACTGAGATGTTTTCCACCTCATGGCTACTGTGAATAATGCTGCAGTGAACATCAGCATGCAGACATCTCTTGGAAATCCTGAGTTCAATTCTTGTGGGCAAATACCTAGAAGTGGGATTGCTGGGTCAGATGGTAATTCTGTTTTCAATCTTTTGAAGGCCTCCATACTGGTTTTCATAGTTGCTTCACACAGTTATATCCCTGCCAACAGTGTTCAGTTTCTATTTGCATGCCCTGGAATAGCATGCGGCCTTGAAAAAGAAAGAAACCCTGCCATCTGACAATGCAGATGAACCCTGAGGACATTGAGCTAAGTGAAATAAGCCAGACGCAGAAGGACAAACACTGGGATCCCATTTACATGAAGTATCTTCAATAGTCAAATTCATAGAAGCAGAGAGTAGAACGCTGGTTTCCAGAGTTGGGGAGAGTGAAATGGGGAGTTGCTATTCAACAGGTATAAGGTTTCAGATAATCAAGACCAATCAGTTCTAGACATCAGCTGTACAACATTGTGCCAGTAGCGAATGATACTGTATTGTACACACAAAATTTTATGGAGAGAGTAGATCTCATCTTATGTGTTCCTATCACAATTTTTAAAAGTGTGTATTTACAAGTTAGGCACCAGAACTCACCTATTTTCCCCTTCACCGGCTGTGGTCCCCTTGGGTCAGTCGATCTGTCTGTGTCTTGTCGCCTCATCTGTAAAATAAGAACAGTAGTGCCTGCTACATTGAATTATCGTGATGTTCATGTTTTTTGGTGTTAATAAGCTCAGAGCAGTTCCGGGAGCATACTAGGCAGACATCATCCTAATTGCTGTACACTCACTCCCCAAATTCTCAAGGCTCTCTTGAAGAAGGAACTCTGGTTTCCATTTTATAGGTGAGGACACTGAGGCTTCGGGAGTTTGCATTCCTTCAGGGAGCGTGTGGGTAAGGGAGCAGTGAATGCCATAAGCCCTGCAGCGTGAGGAGGAAGAAATCCTGGGGGCTGCTGTGTCCCAGGAAGGTTTCCGGGAGAAGATGGCCTGGCATCCGGGCTTTCAAGAATGGGGAGAGGAGATGCAGACCAACCTTCTCAGAGTTCCTCATGGTGGGGACCACAGCACGGTGTTGAGAGGATGGATGGATGTTCAAGAATAAAGAGACCAGTGGCAAAGGCCCATCCTGTCCTGGGCCTCAGAAGCCTGGCCAAGCTGTCTGAAGGTGCTTCCTTGGCAGTGGTGGGTGAGTCAGAACAACTGTGAGGCAGGAGTGGAAGCTGGCCACCTGGTCAACATCAGGAACCCACCGCAAGTGCCCATTTACAACCCTGACCGTTTCCACCATCCACGCCTCTGAACAGGCTCGGAGTGAGGCTGAGAAAGCAGAAACAAAGGAAATGCATTCTCAGCAGCCAAGGATGTCCCGCGCCAGCCCAGCACTTGCTAGACTTTAATGCGCATTTGAGTCACCTGGGGACCTTATTACAAACAGATGCTGATTCAGTACGTCTGGGATGGGGCCTGAGCATCTGCATTTCTAGCAAGCGCCCAGGCAATGCTGCCCCATGAACCACACGCTGAGTAGTACGAGTCTGACCTTATTTGTTTTCTTTCTAGTCTCATAAGTATAAACCCAACCAGTAGCACAAGGCCTGGCCCTGAGCGGGTGCTTCATAAAGCATTTGTTAATCAACCAAGTTTAATCACTCTCACTCCTGTTCTCATCAAGTTTGATTAAGGACAGACACACACACACACACACAGCGGGGGCCATTTCATTTCCCTGGTATAGCTCCCTACACTCTAGTAGAAATCAGCATCCCTTTTCCACCCTCACAGGTTCTTTTCTTTCTATTACACAAATGATGTACAAGGATGTTCACTGAAAAAAATAGGGACAACAAGGATAATCAAAAAAGAAAAAAGAAACTATAATCCGATACACACGCTTTCATACAGACCCTGTGTGTTACACACTCCATGTTCTATTGGTACCTTAATTATCCTACATTATGAAAAGTATGTTCCCTGCCAAAAATATTTTAATGGCTGCATAACACATTTTTATTTTTTTTGCCACTTACTTCATTATTTAAAACTGTCAGAGGACACACATTTTACGGACTTGTAAAATACAGTCACCTGAAAATAAAAAAGCAAGGTTCACGCCAAAGGGTGTGTGGGAAGAATGTTACCATGTCTGTGATTGGCTCTAAAAGGGTCCAGTGAGTAGGGAAGTGAGACAACACAGGCAGGCCATATGGTGGTCACCACTGAACTGAGTGGTGGTGTATGCGAGGGCGGCATTATAGGACTCTCACTTTCGCACCTGTTGGCAACTTTCTATAATGACAGTTGAAACATGAAAACAAGGTCCAAATGAGATCTAGGAAGAGGTTTCTGCGACAGAAACAGAGAAGGAAAGTGCTGGAAGTTCATTTTTCACTCCCCAAGAGAGAACAATGCTTCATTTAGGACCATTCAGCCTGTCACAAAATTCCAAGGTCCTTGAGCTACAGAATTGCACTGCAATCATTTGCCTTCGTTATTTCCTGTCCAGTCAGAGTAGATTTGCATTTTAAGCGCATGCTTGGTGTCACGTCTAAATTGGAACTAATTGAGATGTGCAAGAATGTGGCAGCACACTCTGGCCTTGTTGGGGGCATGAGGTTTGTCCATTTAGAGACCTGCAGACAGATGGGGTTCTGGGGACCAGAGGGCACACAGGCCTGCCCTATCAGTAGCTTGTGTGAAACTTGGCCAGGTCAAGATCATTCACCTCTGAGCCTTATCATCCTAATTTGTAGGAAGAAAGGATTTGAACCAACTTTACAACTTCCTCTGCTCAGAAAACTAGATTCAGGGACACCAAGATGGCTCAAAGGGTTGAGTGCTTATCTTACAGCCCAGGGTCGAGGATCGCATCATGGCCCATGCAGACCCATATGCTGAACTGGGGTGTGCCCTCAGCTCGGTTCTTACCAGGGCAAGTTTCCTATGTGGGAGGCCCCTGGCTTGGCTCCAGCCCTGGGCCTGCCTCCCATGCAGGAGGCCCCCAGCCCGGTTCCTGCCCTGCGCACTCCTGCTCCTACCTATGTGGAATAAAACTATATCGAAAACTGATGATGTGCAACTATGGAGACTGCTCTGGGCCCTCTCTCTCTCTCTCTGTCAAAAAAAAAAAAAAAGGAAGAAAGAAAGAAAAGAAAAAGAAATAACTAGATTCTACTCTAGGAACCCCTTTTAGCACTCAGCTTTGCAATATGCAAATCAGCCAAACTGGATAATTGAACAAAGCTGGTGGGAACTATTTAATAAACTTTGATAACATCACACAAAGTAATTGTTCAATTATTTCATATGGTTCAGTTCGGAAAGTGCAATCTGGGGGGCGGGGGGGTCCTTAGAAATTACCTTTGCTTGTAAATCATCTTATCCAGTAGAAGCCAAATGAGAGTGAAGACTTCTGGGAGGGTTTTTGTTTTAATTCTGATTAACTGCACTTTCACCTGAACATTTTAAGCTGTGCTTTGGCCTCTTCCTCATCTGGATATTGACTGAGTTCTGTTATCAGAATTTTAATTAACACCAGGTAGAGAAGGGAAAGCTGGATGACATGCTATTACTTCCGTTTGATTTAAAGTCAACGTTGGGAACTCTTCTTCGGGTGCTTGTTGAAACTGTCTTATCTCATGCATTCCAAGGATGGCTGTTTCATGTAAATGTCATTTCTGCTGTCCAAAATGTTACAACACACGCCAGCACAATAGAACTACTGTCTTGTTCTAAGAGACACAAGGGAGCCAGCAAGCTTTTGATCAAAGGCACGATTCACACATCAAAGTAATACCTCTTCTGTTGAAGTCAGGAATCAGGACTGAGGAGGGGAATGGAGCCCGGCTTTGGTGACAGCCTAGCCTCCTATGCTGGGAAGTGCCTGAATTTCCAAAGCTGGAAAGGGGGTGCTTGGTGGTACAGGTACACTTACGGCGTCCTGTGTCACATGCTTATATTCGGTCTGTATATGCCATGACCCCCACACAGAGGTGGAGCCTAAGAGCTATGGGTATACAACAGACCTCAGTTCAAATCCATGCTGTGCTACTTGCCAGCTAAGTGACTTTGAAGAACTTAGCTTGCCCCTCATTTTTCCCCTATAAAATGGAAAGAGGGGAAGCCGGGATGGCTCAGTGGGTTAAGCGCTCACTTTGCAGCGCCGGGGAGCAAGGATCGAATCCCGACCCCGGCCCGTGCAGAACCGTATGCTGAACTGGGAGTTCCCCCAGTTCAGTTCTCTCTCTGTCTCTGTATCTCTCTGTATCTCTCTCTCTCTCTCTCTCTCTCTATCAATAAATAAATAATAAAAACTTAAAAAATGGAAAGAATATCTAATATGTGGAGATATACAAGGGTTGTCCAGGGAATATCCAGCCATATAACCATTCTCGTTATATTGACAATGGCTGGACTTTTTCCAGACAATCCTCATGTACATACACACACACACAATGTGGTATGTTCCTACAATGGAATATTTCACAGCCATAAAAAATGAACTATTGCTAAGCACATCAAAGTAAATGAATGTCAAAAACATTATGTTGCAGGAAAGAATGCAGACACTAAAAGGTCTGTATTGTATCATTTTGTTTAAATGAAGTCCTAGCACATGAGATCATACGCTTTGGTCTTGGAAGTCAACGTAGTGGCCACCTCCACAGGGCACTGCCGGCTGGGACAGGGTGTGGGAGAGCCTGCTGAGGGGATGGGAACGCTCTATCTTCATCAGGATGGTGGTTCCAAGAGTGTGAGACGACTCACCACGGTCCACTCTGTGCAATGGACACCCTCCACTGAACTGGTGGCATCAACATATCACAGTATCTGATGCACAGACTGGTTATGAGAATAAAATGAAAACAGTCCTTGGAATTCACCTATATAGCAGCTAGGCTGACCAGTGAGTGACAATCATTACTGTTTATGTTGTTCTCATCATTAGTGTAATCATTTTAGTGGCATTATAGCTGACCCAGAAATTGTGGTCTAAAATTCAGCACAAAAAAGAAAAAAAAATCCATTAAAATTGTCCCCTGATAATCCCTTTAATCGTCCGATTGTCCATGAACAACAATTTGCTTCATTTGGGACATATAGCCCTGCTCAGCAAATGATGGTACTGGGTAGAACGGATCCAGTAATGAGCAGGAGGTAATAAAGCGGGCTGGAGGTAAGAAGCACACCTCTGTGGACAGTGGGGTCATGAGCAGGAGCTTAGCTGGAGGAGTCTCACAGTTCCCAAGACCAAAGGTACACTAGTGCCATCACCACCTCTCACTCAGGCCTGGGATGGGGCTCATTGAGATTGCCAGGCGGAATCAGACAAAACAAACTGCCGATCGCTCTCTCGCTCTCTCGCTCTCTCTCTTGCTCTCTCGGTCTGTCTCTGAATTTGCATTAGTTAACGGAGCATAGCTACAGCTTCACTGTACTGTATATTCTGGTCTCCGTCCACAATACTGAAACTCTGAAAGCTCTGTCTAGCCTGTCTGGCTTAGTGGGGGAGGGGGGAGAGGTGCGGAGGGGCAGGGGTTCTCACCAGTTCCCGTAAAGAAAGAGGTGGGAAGTGAACATCATACCCATTCTGTATATTATGTTACTTCAAAGTACACTAATCATGAAAGCAGTTTGGTAAATTCATCATACTTCATCTCACATGTTGCGTTGTCTTTCCCAGCAAACTCTGTTGCAGCTTTGAAGAATCTTGGATGCCCTTGCATAATAGGTGCCTAGGTCTGGGTGACCACGTGACAACTGGATCTTGAACTCCAGTGCTGACCATGAACAGAGCCAGTAAGTAGCTGCCCCACACAAGGGAGCCCACAGGGAACCCCAGAGAAGGTGTGTGATTACCAGAGAGGTCTGACTAGGCAGTGCAGTCCAGCAGGAACTGCTCTGTGACTAGGAACCAAACAGAGGGTAGCACCTGTTCCCAGAGGTGCTTATAGTCTGTAACATCAATGGGCGCACATCCTTCTCTTCATGCTGTGCCCAACATCCCACTCATTCACAGGCAGAGCCTCCAGGAAGGCCTGGACAGGTGTTAAATTACCTTTCGCCACCACACAGGTGTGCACGATGTACTGCAAACGCTTGTGTCACATCTCTCAAAGCAGGAGGCTCTGCCAGGGATTTCCTCTGAGCGCACAGATTCTGAAACCACATCACTTTTGACTTAGAATGACCTGGATCAAGGACCCAGCTTTCTAAGCATAAGATGATAAAGATATCCTTCACCAGCATGTCCGTGTGAGACAGAAGACAACGCAGTGCACTCTGGAGCTAGAAGAATGCGTGCTGTCCCTTCCTCCAGCCACTTACCACACACAGCAACATGCCCAGGCTGGTACAGGGGCTGCAGGAGAGCCGGACAGCAATCGCGATTTTTAAAAGAACCTGAAATAAATCGCACCTGCTCTCTAGGTGTTTAAGGCCTAGGTGAGAAGAAGGGATGTGTGAACACAAGTAGAGCCCAGGGCCATCCAAACACTTTCCACAGATATACACTAGGTGTCCATCAAGGGCCAGGCGTCACGCCCCTCTGGACAGAAAGAGTATGACATAGTGACACCTGCAGGAGCCACATCCCAACAGAAGAGCTGAGCAGCTGAACAGATCACGGTGCAAAAGTGACAGAGAGTGTGTTCATCAGGCTCCCTCCTCCCCTCCCCCCTCAACAGCTCGGTGGTTACCTGAGGAAAGGGGAGGAGGGGGGAGTGGGAGTGGACACCGGACATATGGTGATGGAAGGGGAGCTGATTCTGGGTGGTGGGCACATAATGCGATGCATGGGTGATGTGATATGGACTTGTACATCCAGAAACTGTCTAATTGTTACCAATCAATGTCACCCCAATAAATTTTTTTATTGGTTTTTTACAGAGAGAGAGAGAGATATACAGAGACAGAGAGAGAACTGAACTCGGGGAATTTCCCAGCTCAGCACATGGGTCCACATGGGCCGGGGCCAGGATTTGATCCTCGGTCCCTGGCGCTGCAAAGTGAGCGCTTAACCCACTAAGCCATCCCGGCTTCCCATAACAATAAAATTAAAAAAAAAAAAAAAGTGACAGAGAGCAATAGAGGTCTATGGAGAGCCAGTGCAAGCACTCAGAAGTGAGCCATAAGTTGAGCCTGGGTGTGTCCAGGGGACATCTGAGTTCAGCTCTGTTGGATAAGTAGGACTTAGCCAGGGAGGCAAAATGAGGGTGGGCATTCCAGGCACAGGGAATGGCATAAGCAATGACAGGGTGGCTGGACAGCCTGTAAGAGCAGTGGTGGAAAGGCTAAGGCCATAGACCAGAGTGCATCATGAGGGCTTGTGTCCAGGCTTAGAACTTGAACTTTGCCCAGAGCGGGAGAGGGAATGGGGAGTGAGAGGTCAGCCCTGGTGTCTGTGTGAGGTGTGGGCGGGACAGTGAGAAGGGGGAAGGCCCCTGGAGCCACCACGGTAGGCGGAGGGAGAGCCTGGGTGAGGGCGATACAGCCAGGGGTGGGGGGAGGACAGAGCTCAGGGGCGGCTTCCTAGCAGCTGGAGTAAAGAATGCTCGACCTGAGTCCGTGATGAAATGCTGATTCCCTACAGAGACCTCTCAGCACCTGTTCCCTACAAACCTCAAGAAATGTGTGAAAGCCTTTCCATGTCCCAGGAAGCACTCTGCCTCCTGTCCCCCCAGAGTCACACACTGAAGGCAAACCACCCTTAATCACACACCATCTGATTTTCCCATTTGCTTTCCCAGCCAGAGAAAATGTTCTTCACTGATGAGCCTGCCTTGCTCTTAGATGAATCAGGCCACCTTTTTCTTCAGCATCTTAAGAACAACTACAAGCACTTGAGAAGACGTGGTTTTCCAACAAGGGGATGAAGGAAGAGACGTGGAAGACATGGTTCTTGAGCAAAGCTTCTGGGTTGCACCCACAACAGGTGGGGTATCTGCCCATCTTCCTCAGGTGGCAGGGGCTTGGGACTAATTTTCAATATCGTCAATCTTTACCCCAACAGCATCGATTACTGGAAGTAGTTTCCCTTTCTTGATACCTCATCTGATGGCATTCATCACTCATCACCAAAAGTGAAATGTCGCTTGCATGGCTCCCCAGTTTCTCCCTCCCTTAACGAGAGAGGCCAAATTGGCCATGCTGTATACTGTCCTCTTTCCAAAGGGCCTTCGTTTGGATTCCCCCAGAAGCAGATCCCGAGGCAAAGACTCAATTTCAAGAGATGCCATCTATGTATCATGCGATAAGTGTGAAAACAAGTGACTCCACAGTGGTCTTATCTAATACAATGGTTAATATTCATGTTTTTTATAGGAAAAAACTCAGTTGGGTGAGCTACTACTATGAAATATGTATTTTGAAGTTGCTTACACTTACAGGAAGGTTCTGTTTCACACACACGCACACACAACCAATCACAGGTGGAAAGGAAATAAACTATCTCTTGGTTGCAAGTTCCACAAACCTAAAGTAATGACAAATGTCACGTCAACCACTCCACTATCCATGAGACTGGAGCAGAGGAGAGACTACTCGCTACTCCGCTTCCTTACAAAGCCTAGTCTTGCTGGGACCCGTCCAGAAGTCAAGGCCACGACCTACCTGTGGCTTCTTCCACCAGTCACTGCACTTGTACCACATGCTGGGTGCTGCTCAGTCTCACAATAACCCTGGAAGGAAGAGAATGCTGTCTGCGCTTTTATAAACTATGACTCACTAGATACGTAGGGATGGAGCCAATCCATGAACCCTGACCTGTGTGAGCTCAATGCCCGCCCTTCCGACAACCCGCTGTATTCCTCATTAAGAAGGAACTGTTCTAATGGTAGCACTGCCTGCCTTCTTCATTCATTCATTCATTCCAGAAATACTTATTGAGCATCTCCTTAGTGCAGATCTCTAACAGGCACTTCCTTGAGGGAGGTCAGCAGGAACATCATAAATAAACCAGACAACTCCCAGTGTCCCTAGGGGACAGAATTGAAAGCAGGTCCGGATGGCCATTGAGCATGAAAACAGTACCACGCAGGGCGGCCATCACTGTCCACAGCGCTGTCTCTCCCACTCGGGGTGACTGACCATCATACCGCAGTATTTAAAATTTGGGAAATACTGATGTCGATCAATCCTCATACTTGATGCATAAGAAAGCAGTAGACGTGTGGGGAAGCCGGGATGGCTCAGTGGGTTGAGCACTCACTTTGCAGTCCTGGGGACCGAGGATCGAATCCCGGCCCCGGCCCCTGCGGGACCATATGCTGAACTGGGGAGTGCCCCCAGTTCGGTTCTCACCAGGGCGAGACCGCGGCCCAGTTCCTGCCCTGTGCAGCCCCGCCACCTGTGGAATGAAACTATGTGGAAAAACCAACAATGTGCAACTATGGAGACTGTGCTGGGCCCTCCCCCTTCTCTCTGTCTCTGTCTCTGTATCTCTCTCTCTCTCTCCCTCTGTCAAAAACAATAAAATAAAGCTTTAAAAAAAAAAGAAAACAGTAGATGTGACTTGCTTGCAGCCTCATGTTGAGTAAGTGACAAAGTCAAAAAGGAAACCCAGGCCTGTGCTCTGAGACCAGGGGCTGGGCTGCCTCGGGCAGCGCTCCGGCAGCGCTCGGGCAGCCCTCGGGCAGCTCTCCATACTTCATTGCGTCTCCATCCAGGCGTGCTGCTGTGATGCATCATCACACTCGCCTCCCCTCTGTCTGGCGCACAGACACCTCGCAGGCAGCCCCCACTCCAGCCTGTCCCAGGATGGGGCTCATGAGTGGGTCTCATCCTGCCCAGTGATGACCACTGCCCGGGAAGCATACACAAGACCCAGACCCTCTGAGCATCCTGGCCAACAATCTCACGTTGGGGAGCTAAGTAAGCCCCAGATCTGTGAGAGCGATGGAGGGCAATGCAGCCACAAGAAGCCACTCAGGGCCCATGTCGCTTTTCTAGGACTTTGCTGCGACAACTTTGGAATCCACTTGGGCCATTTGAACAAAGGCAGGTCTGGGGTGGGTGGGCTCCCCCACCCCCTGGAAGGAGAGGTCACCCACCAAGCTCCAGAGGTTCTCTCACAATCAGAAAAGACCCTCAGCCAGCCCCCCGCTGATGGGGGTAATTGAAGGGAAAGGAAGGGCGGGGCAAGGCAGGGAGCGAAGCGAACAGAAGGGAATGGTGCTCAAGGTCTATTGATTTTCGCAAATCACCATACCGAAATTATTTCTCAGGAATATTTTTGGAATTTAAATGTTATGCACCAATTACAGCTTTTTCCCTTTGACCCTAGCCAGGGGGTTGGAAGCTTTGAAGAGTTCCAGGGTTATTTCACCCCAGATTTGCGGCATCGGAGTACGTAGGGGGCGGCACGATAGTAAACTTCAATAACTGTCTGCAGTGGGGCGGTTCTGGATGCTGAGGTGTACATCCTACAGGGGAGAGGAAGGCCCCAGCATAGAGGCTTCAATTTCTGTTCGTCAATTCAGTGAGGATCTTCTCAGGGACAATGGAGTGCTGAAAAGAGATGCGGGGAGGGCTCTGTCAGCCAAAACGAGGAATTTGAACTTCACCCTGTAAGCAAAGGCAGGAGAGAACAAGGAAACGCCACAAGCAAACTTGTGTTTCCGAAAGATTGCAGTGTGGAGCGTGGTATGGGGCCAACACAGCCTAATGGCCAAGAACACTGGCTCTGAGGTCAGACCCAGGCTGCAGGTGCCTCTGGCTCTTCCTCGCTTCCCAGCATGCCTCGGGGCAAGGTCTTTAACCTCTCTAGACCTCTTGTTTCTCTTAAGTAAAGCCAGCTTATCAATGCCATGCCTATCTCAGTGGTTTGAAATAAGCATGACAATCTATTTAAAGGCCTATCACGTAGACAAGTCCTCAGTAAATGGTCCCTATAGTTTTCTCTCTTTTCTTCCTCGGTCATAAATGTACAGACAGAAATTGGAGTAGCTGCCTCTCAACCATTCCCCTCAAGGCCACGCCTGTGTTACCCACACTTCTTTGGAGAGCCACCCTCCCCCCTGTAGCTCTCCCTGTGTTCTGAATAGAAGCTGTTGTTTGCCCAACCCTACCTCTCCAGCCATAGTGATTGGTCCAGGGCTTGGACATGTGATCCAAGTCGGACCAATCAGAGTCCATTCCACGGAGAAATGATGCTGGAGAGAAGATCCCCATTCCCCCTCACTGGTGAAGTTTTGAGATGAGAGTCTAGAAGCTGCAGGTGACCCTGCAGGTGTGGAGAGAATTTATAAGGAGGGAATACAGCTGAAGACAGAGATGAAATATAATGGGACAACACAGTCCTTGTGGCATCTGAAGACCTATTTCTCATTCCTGGGCTCCTTGAACTTGTCCTAGCTTTTCGGAGCCTGATTTCTTATCTTGTCCTTTAATTCTCTGAGCTGCCCCAATAGCCTTCCAATAAATCCTATCTTTTGCTTAAGCTAATTTAAGTTTGGTGCCCATGATTTGTTACCAAGCCCCTGATTTAATGCTACCACTGACTGATCTTAGCTTCAGCACATTCCATTAGAGCTCTGTAATTACCCTAGTTCCCCAACCCACCTCCAGCAAATATTTTGCTTCTTTATGGTTTGAGGTACATTAATCTCTAAGGACTAAAACATATACAAATGGAATCAAGTTGTACACTTCATGAACCAACTTTATTAAAGACTAAAATGATATACAATCAGCTCTGTCCTGGGATCCCTGGGACACGCTATCCCATCCTCCCTGTTGATCAGCCCACTTGGGTGCAATAACTCTCCAAAGGTTGATAAACATCGAATATTCTTCACTTCAATTTATTGTCCATTCTAAAACGGACATCTCCCATTGGACACTCAATCTCAGGTTGCTTTGTTAAGTGTTTGTCCTGTTCAGAGGAGCACATCCGACATTGAGTGCCTGAGAGAATGAGGGCGAGGTTGACACAAAGTCCACAACAAGCATTTGGACGTCTCCCCTCCTTTCGCCTTTGTGATTTGGACACTTCATTTCCCAAAGCGGAAGATCAGGGCTTTAAGACAGAAAAGCAATCAAGTGGCTGGAATCCAATCAACAATCACGTCTCAGAGCAAAGGGTGGGTCCAAAGGGGTCGGACAGCCATCTCTCAGCACCTCCTGAATGCTACGGCCCACCCAGATCAGATTCCAGGAGGCTGGTCCTTTGTCCCCAAGGAGCATGAAGCTGGCAGGTGAAAAAGTTTCACGGCGGCGGAGGAAACGAAACTGAATTTAAGTTGGAGGTTATTTGTCTCGCTGTGACCTGCGGTGGTCGCCAGTGATGGCACAAGCGGCGACGCTCAGACTCACATCTGTGAGTCAATTACGGGGCACCTGCGTTGAAAAACCATCCTGATGTGTCGGGTTTAAAACTGTTCAAAGCTATTGAACAGAAAGGAAATAAGAAGAGGGAGCCTAGCCCCTTTGGGGATTTTGTTTGAATCTACAAAAAGGCTGGATTGAAACCCGCAGAGTATTTATAAAGAAGCGAAAAAAGCTTTTCTTCATTTGAAAGGAGCTGGAAAAGAGACACAGGAAGTGAGGCAGGAGAGACTCGGGGGCAGCACAGAGAGGAATGGGGAGCGGTGGAAACAGTTTTATGATGTTGGCTAAAAAGAGCTTTTCCTAAAAACTGGGAAGAAGTTAACCATTGCCATTACTGATGTTATGGGCAGAAGACTTGGGTAAGGGTCTTCAGCTAGAAAATGTCACTCCCACTCTATGAACCTCGGTTTCCTTAACTGTAACATGGTAATAAACTCCACACGTGGGGTTTTGTGAAGATCCAAACGCTGTAACAGATGTGAAAGTCCTTTATAAGCTGTGGAGAGCCACACAGAACCTAGTTATACTTACGATGGGTTTCATTTAAGCCACAGTGTACACCGTATACGGAATGGAAATCCTGACAAAGAGCCCAGGGGCATAATTCAGATGAAAAAAGACAAAACCAGAAAAAAAGTTCCAGCCAAAAAAAGGATTTCTGTTTGAGAGTCTAAGGTCTAAGGCAGTTAGTTCTGTGCCGAGTTCTGAGCCCCACAGCCCACAAGCTTGTCTTAGCTGAGTAAAGCAAGTAGCTCATATTAACTGGTCACCTGTGACTTCTCACTTTTAACGCAAGCACTGATTCTGCTAGGAGATCTTAGTGGCTAGAGCCAGTTGATGTGATCCAGACAGCCATGCCTAATTGTTCTGCCTCTTGTGACTATTGTGACTGCCTCCTAGTGACATGTTCCTGAATTGCAGGCATAGTATGAATTGAACCAGCAGTGTTTCTTAATTTTGGCTGCATATTAGAATCACCTGATGATCTTTAAAATACTGATGCCTGAAGCCCAGACATTATGATTTCATTGATCTTGGTGCATCCTGGGCAAAAGCTCCCCCCAGGTGTTTCTACTATACAGCCAAGGTCAAGAACCACTACCCTAGAGGTCAGCCAATTTTTCCCAGAAAGGACTAGAGACTAAACTTTCTTAGGATTTTGGGGCCCTTGGGTCTCTGTCACAATTATTCAACTCTGCCCTTGTGGTGTAAAAGTACCACATACAATACGTAAAGAAGTGGGCTATGTTCCAATAAGATTTGACTTAGAAAAATATGTAGGAGGCCACAGTGCCAACCCTCGCCCTAGAGATTCTTAAAATGAGGTCTGAGGACCAGCAGCATGGACCGCATCTGGGAGCTTCTTAGAAATGCGGAACTTCAAGCCTCGACAAGATCCCCAGGTGACGGGTACAGACATCAAGTCTGCAAGGCACTGAGCCAGAGGGTACGCTGTGTGAATCCAGCCAGCGTCACAGCGACGAAGTGGAGAGCTGCCATCACTGTCAGCATCGCCGGTGCCTGTCACCTCTGTCAACCTGGCTGTCTCCCAGCTGCCACATTTCCACAGCATCCTCTCCTCGATGACTCAGACAATGTGAGCGGCTGTCTGTGTTTGATTATGGTGTTTCCAAAGGGTCAGTGGAGCCACATGCACAGTTTCTATTTTTCATAGTAATATACGAAGAGGACACAGCTGTGGAACCCTAGCAGGTGATATGTCCCTGCTCTCTGGAACTGTCCATTTAAACCTGTCAAATGTCATATAGTTCCCCAAACACCCCAGGCTGCTCCAAGCCTTTGTGCCTTATATATGGCGTGGTGCTTCCTAGGAAAGCCTTGGGAGTCATCTTGCCACCAGGCAAATTTATTCAACCTTAAAAAAAAACGGCACGTGTGAGACCTTTGGCCCCACTCCCATCCAGATTTAATCGCCCCTTCCCTGCTAGCCCCAGGCCTTGTATACACCTTTGCTCTCACCCTTAGCACATTCAGGATAATAATGGGCTGTCTCCCCAGTGGATACTAAGCCGCTTCAGCCAGGTTCCTGTATGACTCCCTTCTAGACTCACATTCCCAGCACTGGTCTTTGATGTGATAAATGCTTAATAAACTGCTATTGATATTCATTGAATTGACCTAAAAGTGAGTTAACTTTTAACTCACTTGCACGCTAACCTGATCACCCCGGAACTCTTTTAATGATGAATACTTAATAAAAGCCCACAAAAATGTGGCTCTCTAGAACAAATTTTGGGAAATGTTGCTTCTTAAAACAATAGCACGAGCCCAGATCAGATCCCAGCTTGTAACATGCCCTCGAATTCGAAACCAGGCTCTAGACCTTGCCCAGCAGTAAGGAGAAGCAGGGAGAAGACAGATAGGGCAAAATTGGTTCCTAGGGCCTGCGCCGTCTTTCCCGAAAGATGGCTGTAGGATTATGTCAAGGACACAGTAGAATTCCCACCCAACCAAAGAAGAAACTGGCTTCCTGTGTTAGGGATCTGCCACCAACTTAGCGGCATAGCCAGGACCAGAATCCAAGTCTCCCAGCATCGTCCAACATTCTAATGATATAGGATATTTAGCAGAGCCCAGACAGTTGTGGGGGTGGGGGGCAGCAATCTCCGTCATCATGACATCCATGCCTTGGAATGTAGCACAGAAATGGGATGGTAACAAAAGTGTGAAAGATGATGCCCATACCTAAGAAATGCAAATATAAGCCTTGGCCTTCTGATGCCCATCTCTAAGGAATGTAAATGTCACCTTGGGAGGAAGGTAAGGGATATTAAAAAATAATAGTAACAAATAATAATAACAAAATAAAAATAATAAAAAAAATAACAAGGCTGGCAACACCCAGAATCCCATCAATCGAGATATCATCTGGAGATAAGTGTTAACAATAAATCCTAGAACTTCGGTGGTTTGTTTCAAAACTCACCTAAGTGGATTATCCAGGCCTGTGAACTGAAAGATAAAAGCAGGACCTTGGGTAAAATAAAGGGTATAAAAGCAATGGCTTGCAGTCCTAGCGCGGGCATTCCAGTTTCGGATGTCCCCTCTCCTGAGAGAGCTTTCCTTCTTTCAGGGCGCATTTCCACTTCCGGGTGCCCCCTCTCATTAGAGAGCTTCTACTTCTTTCCTTAATACACTTTGCTGCTTCACCTTTCCTGTGGAGTCTGCGTTCTCATTCTTCGAGTTTGTGAGACCACGAACGTCAGACGCCATCATTCACAATTGTTTCCCGCATCACTAGCAAGGCAGACTCCCTTATAAAGAGTTTCTCAGGAAGTCACCATCTGTCACAATGTCCCCTTCTCTATCTGGCCCACCTAGAACTGGGTGGGAGAGTCGAGAGTGAATGCACCAGTTTTTATCCTCAGGAGAACCTTACATCTAGATCCAGAACCCCAGAGCCATCAGCAAGGAGACGTCGTCCCATCCCAGGGCTCTGCTGGGTCGGGGTTGGCCCGCAGTGCTCACCCCTCCGTCTGTGTGGGGCTGACATTTAGACAAGGCTTCCACCTAAGAATCCTTCCACTTGGACAAAGCAGCCCTGTCTGGGTAGAATCTTGGCAGCAAATATGGCATCAGGGCCCATACTCCTGACTCCCCAACCAGTTGTCTCTCTGGCCATTGCTCTGGCCAGCCCTCCCCTCCATGTGTGAACACATGTGCGTACAAACGGGAGACCCACTAGTTCCTCTGTCACATCCTATCCTGCGACGGCTCCAGGGGGCTGAGGAAGGAGCCGGCCAGCGCTCTGCCTGCCTGTGGCCGCCCTGCCCTGGGCTCAGCCAGCAGTGAGGAGCGCGCAGGCCGCCAGGCAGCCGCGCTGGGCAAGCGCCTCTCGCCGCCGGGCCGCAGTCGCCATGCCTCCGAAAGGCGCTCGTTGGAAGTGACAGCAGTTGTCACGTGCTGGGTGCTTCACGAGCTCCGCCTGACCAGCAACAGGGCCACCCTACAAACGGGAAACCAGAGTGGGTGAGGTGGGGCTGCTCCCCGAGCAGACCCCAAGACAAAAGCTGAAGGGCACACAGCCGCTCTGGGGGCAGATCCGAGGATCTCTCAGTAAGAAAGTGGGGAAGTGACACAGGAAAGGGGCCACCGATGGCCAAGGGTGCACTGTTCAGTCAGCGACAATCCAGTGTGGCATCTCTGGGGGAGTGAGCAGAGCTCCCCTCGCTAAATAATCCCAACTGTGGGACTGAAGGTAGGCTGGACCACATGAAATCGTCACCACTACAGAAACGTTCAACGTAATACTGATCCCAAGAACTGTTGGCTGAGGGCTGCTGGGTGGGGAAGGAAGCACTAATCCCATGACATTTCCAGCCTACCCTAAAACAACAGAACATCTTTCCAAAGTTTCCGGGGGTCGGGGAAGGGAATCCTGGGCATAGAGGTGGGGGTTCCAGCCGCGGGGGGCCCTGTGTGAGACCCTGGACAGCCAGGGGCGCGCTGACCAGGAGAACCAGGATCCAAACAGGATTCCAGCCCAGGTCATCTGACTCGGTAGCTCATCTGTGTAACCCGCCCACTGCTTCCATTCAATGTCTAAGACCTTATTTGTCTGACTTACCTAACCCTACGCTTCCAAGATTCTCAAAGTCTCCAACTCCCAAGTCTACACCCCAAAGGTGAAAAGTCTTCCACAGCAGGCAAGCCAATCAGCCAAGGCCGGTGCTCGTTGATGGGTTTCACAGGCATTTGTCAGGAATACACAGGGGTGCAGATTCTGCACTGGGCCAGAGGACACCTGGTGAGCCAGAGAAGATGGGTTAGTAGCAATGCATGTCATGAAACGGGGTTCAGGGGGCACCGGAGCTGGTGCTGGAGGCCAGGGGAGGGCCGCGAGGCCGCGGGAGGGAAGGAGCCCAGCACAGCCGGGGCTGGAAGCGGCAAAGCCAGGCTGCAGCTGCGCATCTCCCCCCACAGCGACTCCACGGGCCCGGCCAATGCGCTTTGTACAGAGAGTGACTTACAGAGTCGCTCAGGACCCCAGTTCTGTAAGTGTTGTCCATGAACTTGTGTTTTCAGACTTCTAGGCCTGAGTTATGACATACACCCAGAAAATTCAATTACCTCAGCAAGCGATGTGGCGTAAATCCAAGCTATATACCGCTTGGAGAGGCATTCGAGATCAAGCACAGAGAGGAAGCAATGTGCCCAAGGTCACACAGCAGACGACAGGGTCGGCTGAGCTACTTTGGCAATGGGTAACTTTTGCCCGTATCGGCATGTGTCAGGGGACAGAACACGCCTTCTCCACTGACACCCTGCACCTCCAGCACCAGAACAGACAAAGCCCGAGGAGGGAATTATGGAACCTGCCATGGACTCCCAGTTCCCCCAACACGGGCCTCGATGCAATTCCATGCCATGGTGTCCCCGTGACGGGCCCACTGAGAACTGAGTGAGGTCATGTCTGAAAACGTGAGTTTGTGAATGGCCCATAGTCCCGCAAATGCGAGGAGTTATTAATAATCTTTATGATTCATTATGAGGGGCTATTGTTTGTTCTGCCTGCAATGATGATAGCTAACTTGTTTCCTGTATTTTAACTAAATCTTTGTCATGCTTAATAAAGTATAATTTAAAAATTTTAACATCACAGAATATAAAAAATGAAGCCTCCCCAAAGCAACCCATGCCAATAGAAGTTTCCAACAGACACTCCCAGAAAATATTTTCTGCATGTAACTGTGTGTGTGCCTGTTTGTCTGTCTGCTCCATTGTTCTGTTCCTTGCTTTTTCACTTTTTTCATGTAACAGTGCACTTTAAACAGGGTTACACAGCTTCAGTATAGATAGATGTAACACATTCTCCTTTTTTTTTTTTTTAAGATTTTTATTGTTTTTGACAGAGAGAGAGATACAGAGTCAGAGACAGAGAGAAGGGGGAGGGCCCAGAGCAGTCTTCATAGTTGCACATCATTGGTTTTTCCACATAGTTTCATTCCACAGGTGGGCGCGGGGCTGCACAGGGCAGGAACTGGGCCGGGGTCTCACCCCAGTGAGAACTGAACTGGGGGAACTCCCCAGTTCAGCACATGGGTCCACACGGGCTGGGGCCAGGATTCGATCCTCGGTCCCTGGGGCTGCAAAGTGAGCTCTTAACCCACTGAGCCATCCCAGCTTCCCCATTCTCTTTTTTTTTTTAAGGTTTATTTTTATTATTTTGACAGAGACAGAGAGAAGGGGGAGGGCCAAGAGCAGTCTCCATAGTTGTACATCTTCAGTTTTTGATGGTTTCATCTCCACAGGTGGGCAGGGGGCTGTGCAGGGTGGGAACCCAGCCAGGGGCCTCCCGCATAGGAGGCACACCCTCGTGAGCTGGGCACCAACTGATTTCAGTGTTTAAAAGGTCACCTTCTGATCTGTCAAGAAGTTATTTTAGAGACAGAAAGGAAGACACAGGAACTTAGCTTTATCATACTTTTCTTCACAAAATGACTGGTCAGGTGTCCCATTTATTAAATAACCCATCCTTCCCTCCCCCAGATTTAATTTAGAGTGCCTCTTTTAACAGCTACTAAAATTCCCTTAAGGAGGTAGTATATTGGGAGGAGCTCCATTCTGTACATCTGTTTCCTAAAACCAAACATTATGATGAATGTCGCTTCATAATGCATTTTTAAATTGGCCAGAAGATCACATTCCTTTTACTACTATTTTTTGCAGAATTGCCCTATTTTTTTGCACACACACACACCACCCCCATATCCCCTGGGCAGGTGACTTTTGAATCCTTTTGTCAAATTTTGAGAGTGAAAGCCTCTCAGTGTTTTCATTGG
The DNA here is from genome assembly GCA_004027555.1 of Craseonycteris thonglongyai. Lineage (NCBI taxonomy): Eukaryota > Metazoa > Chordata > Mammalia > Chiroptera > Craseonycteridae > Craseonycteris > Craseonycteris thonglongyai. The sequence goes on along the minus strand of PVKE010000051.1, from coordinate 34,957 downwards.
GATGCACTGGGTTTATATATTTATTAATAAGTAGATTAAAGAAGGGCTACATCTTTGCAATACTGTGATTTTCTACTAGTAAACACAGCTTATATCTACTTGTTCTCATAGAGTTTTCGGTTTTTTACACACCGATTTAACAGCTATTGGTTTGTTAAAATAACATATATAACTTGCTTACAAAAAGCTCATTACAGAAATTTTGGAAACAGAGTCAGAAAGTATAAAAGAAATTGCAGAAGCAAATAAAACTCCCATATAATTGCATCACATTAGAAGTCTATTGTTAACAGGCTCTGTGTGTGCAGGGCACACCCAGGCAGGGGAGGGGGGGTGGGGCAGGGCATCATCCCACAGCATACTGAGTTTTACATTGTGTAAAATGACACGTCACATCCGATCCCGTCATAGTAGATATTACTATGTTAAGAAATACTCAAAAAAGAAATACCCAGTTCTCCTAAATATTATATTACTAAGAAATACTCAGTTCTCCTGAGTATTTCTTAAAGATAGTTTCTTTCACTTGACTTTATGTCCTTTGCTAGTTTTTTCCCTGTTGTGCAAGACCTCTTTATATAGTAAAGATTCTGGCCCTTTGTCTGCCAAAGGTTTCCTGAAGTTGGCTTAGTCTGTTGTGGGACTTTTAATTGCATAGACTGTATTGACTAGGAGAAGGTTAGATTTTTTAATATTTGGGGAATTTGGTAAAAGATGAAGATCTATCTAACTTGATATTCAGTTTGCACAATAATTTGTTAAACTATATACCCCTTATGGTTTTCATCCTGAAGCCTTTTCCATCTATAGCAAGTCGAGTTTACAAAGGACTATGTATCCTATTCCATGGATCTGTCCGTTGATTCTTAAACCAGTACCAAACTATTTTAATTACTACTTTAATAATGCATTTTGATATCCAGAAGGTAAGGATTCTCTTGCTGTTCCTTCTTTTCCAAAATGTTCTAATTCTGAACCAGAATAGAAAGAAGCCTCTCTTGAACATCAAAACAATTATGCATGTTGGCTGGTCTGTTTGTATAAGAATTCGTTACATGCTAAGTGCACTACTTATGCTGAAATGGAAGAGCTGAGAAGATCTTCGATCCTGACAGTCTACTTCTCTGAATCAAAGGAGCTCGTTGAAAACTACGGCTCCCAAAATGCACTGCTCCAGGGTTCTGTCAGCCTCTCCCTGGCTCACAGCCTTGTGCTCATGGGCCATGCGTGCCAGAACAGCGAATCTCTGCGTCAGGCCCAGGGAGCACCCAGCGGATGTGCTAGGGTCAAAGCTGGGAGAGGGGAGTAAGCAGAAATATGGTCTGGGGTCTCAAATATGTAACCACTGTTTGGTGAGACAGACGTTCAGTTTGGGGGTTACATGGAACCCTGGCCCTCTGTCTCAAGAATCCCATAGACCGATCCTGGGAGAGCATAACAGGATGAGTGCTTGTCTTGCAACTGCAAGGTTCGGGGATCGAATCCCAGCCCCAGGCCGTGAAAATTCATATACTGGACTGTGGTGCAACTATAACCACCAGGATGGTGGCGAAGGCTCTCACCTCCTAAGCGGAGGCCCCTGGTTCAGTTCTTGCCCTGTGTGGCCCCACATCCACCTGTGTGGAATGAAACTATGTCACAGCTAATGACGTACAGCTATAGAGACTGCTCTGGGCCCTCCTCCTTCTTTGTCTGTCTGTCTGTCTGTCTGTCTCTCTCTCTCTCTTGCTCTCTCCTTCTCTCAAAAATGATAATAAAATAAATCTCTTTCTAAAAAATCCCATGGAAAGGAAGAGACCCGGACCTCCCTTCCTTTCTTTAAGCTGATCAAGTCATTCAGATTAGAATGGCCTCTGACAGCAATCTCCACTCTGCTCACTGGGGAAACTGCCCCAGTGCCTGAGATTACAGGCTGTCACTTTTGTTTCTGGTGGTGGTACACTGTTTTGCTCTCTCCTTTACTTCAAATGTATTTTTCAAAGCCCTTGGAAGTTACTGAGTGAGAATTGCTTGCAAGATGTCACTTGGGATTAGAAATCACATGTTTTAATAAATAAATGTAGTAAATATAGAATACTCATGTCTTTCAACATTGCATTTTATAAGCAGGCAGCAGCCACCGTTTCCTGTGTGTGCTGCTGAGAGCTCCTGCGTGGCCTCGAGTAGCTATGGAAGAAACGGGAGAGGGAATGGCATCTGCTAAGGAGCTTGGGAGATACTCTTTAGCCTCTGATCTCAAAACCTGCCACGTTGCCTGGCTCCCGGGAGCTCCTCCCAGGGGCTGCCACAGCCCTGCTCAGGAAAGAAGCTGGCAGCTTTGTTCCTATTTGCCAAGCTCTCTGGGAGCCTCCTTCCCTCCCTCAAGAACCTCCCACAGATGCGGGAGGCCAACTAGTCAAGGCGTTCTGGGTCCCCTGGCCGTAACCACATCACAGACAGGTAGACTCTCCCTCTGCCCCCAAGATTCCCACCCTCTAATTATTCGATCAAACACTAAGCTCAGCTCTTCTGTCAGGGCTTTTGAAGATGTCATTAAAGTCCCCTGTCAACTGACCTCCAAAAACAGAAATCCTCCAGGTTGACCCAAGTAGCTGAGAGTTGAAAAGCAGAGAATTGTCTCTGGCTGGTGACAGAAGAGGATGTCAGAGCAGTTTGAAGAACAAGGGGGATTTGATGTGGCTTTGTGATCTGAAGTGGAGGGGCCCCATGAAAAGAAATGCCAAGAGCCCCACATTTCTCAGAGAGGCCCCGAGTGACGGCCAGCAAGAAAGCTGGCCCCGGTCCTCCGCCCGCAGAGAGCTGAATTCTGCCAATACCCTGAATGCACTTGGAAGCAGATTTCTCCCCAGAGCTCCCAGAATATGGCTTAGCCCAGCTGTCACCTTGCTGTCAGCCCTGCGGGGCCCTGAGCACTGCCAGCCGTCTGACTTACAGAACCATGAGCTAATAAATGAACATCTTTTGTTACACTGCTAGGCGGCCAGAGAATACTAAAGCACGGTCCGATGGCAGCTCAATGCTCCTCGTGCCCCAGCCCTCACTATGCTAAGGTGGCCTTCGAGCCTACTACGTCTGCCTCTTCGCAGGAAACTCCCCCTCAAAAATCAAAAGGCAGCCCAGCCTGGCTCCTGGCAGGAAACCAGTCGTTCCCTGCCTGGGCCCGCACACCTGATCCGAGCGGAAAGGGCGAGGCCTGCCCTAAAGCAGTGTGCCTGGCAGCAGGGACAGCAGAGCAGCCCCCGTGACACATCAGCACATCAAGAGGACACCAGTGGGCAGCATCTCCGAAGCCCCACTTGGACTTTTTCGGGGAAGGAAAAAGGCAACAGGGGCTGTGCGCTGAATCCAAAGCCACCTATTACAATGCCTTCAAAAGGGAAAGCCGGCTACGCCCTCACCAGCGGAAGACAAGACAAGCCGGGAGGACTGCACGTCTGGGCGGCCCAGGCAGCGGCCCAGGGGTGGGGCCCGAGAGCTGGAACAGCAGGCACCCACCGCACCCACTCCCACGACGTTCAAGTGCTTCCCCGCGGAGCCAGCAGCTCCACAGCCCGCAGTGTGAGATCTACAGTCAGGCTCTCGAAGCCTCAGATTAGCCCTTGTACGAGCTCATCGTCTTTCCCCCCCGATTGACTTGAATCAAGTGCTTCAGAAGCTGGGAAATATTTTAAGTTAATCGGGTCCTTAACGCGGGCCCTGGGGACATGCCGGAGCTGCGCATCCCTCCGGCTTGCAGGGCGCTGTCCATCGCTTTCCTGCCTCTCTCTGCCCCCCACAGCATTTGTGAAACGCTTAGTGACTGGCCCAAATGAAAGAGAGACTGAGAGAAAGGAACGGTTAACTCAGGGAAAATGCTCTATCCAACAGCAGCCTTTTTAGAAGTCCCTACCAAAAAAAATATTTAGTAAGTTCTTAGAACGCGATAAACACCGGCTTGGCTGCTGCCCACGGGACAAGAGAAGTCCTGGCACAGTGACCTCATTTCCGAACCCCAACAAGGAACCCAGGTTGGATTTGACAAGATGACAGATGTTGGGGAAGCCGGGATGGCTCAGCAGGTTAAGTGCTCACTTTGCAGCCCTAGAAACCAGGAATTGGGTCCCAGACCCAGATCGTGCGGACCCATGTGATGAACTGGGGTGTGCTTCCCATGCGGAAGGTCCCCAGTTCAGTTCTCGCCCCTGGGTTTGTCCCCTGGCTTGAGGGGGCGTGCCTCCCATAAGGGAGACCAGCAGCCCAGTTCCAGCCCTACGCGGCCCCGCCCACCTGTGTGGAACGAAACCATATTGAAAGGTGATGATGTACAACTATGGAGACTGCTCTGCCACCCCCCTTCTCTCTGTCTCTCTCTCTGTCTCTGTCAAAAACAATAAATTTTAAAAAAAAATGAAAGATGACAGATGCTAATCACACAAAACAGGGGACAGGCAGAGGTCAAACAGACATCTGTGTCTTAAGTCAGGTTGCCCAGAAGCAGATCTAGGGAGGAGAATCTGTGTGCAAGAGATTAAGAGAGAAGGGAAAGAAACAGGTGAGTGAGAGGAGGAGAAGAACAGAGAAATAGAAGCCAAGCACAGTTGTGATTCAAGGCCGGTCCCCGCTTCCTTCTGCCTGATCCCAAGGGGAACTCTGGAGCTGAACTGGGCTGTGTGCAGATGAGGAGCAGACACCGCACCCCGGCCCTGGCCGCCCAGGCGGACACCGCACCCCGGCCCTGGCCGCCCAGGCGGACACCGCAACCCGGCCCTGGCTGCCCAGGCAGCAGTGGGATTCCCAGGCTCGTAAGGAAGGGCCTCCTGGGAGAGACAGATACAAGGGTTAGGACAAGGTCTATATTGCTGTCTAATGGGTTCACAGAACCAGCAAAAGGGATCTAAGGAGATCTGACAGTGCCCCGAGAGTGTCCACCACAATCCCTATAAATCCTGATGGCTGTATCTAGCTGTGTTGCCTCGGGCAAGTTGCTTAACCTCTCTGAGTCTCAGGATCTGCATCTGTGAAATAGAAACAAAGGTTCCTAATTCTCCCTCACAGAATTCTCATGAGGATTTGATTCAGTAAAATAAGGGCATATGGTCTAAAATGAGCATCAGTCACCTATGTTGTGGGGCCACACAAACTGCAATCAAATGACCTGTGAAGACACAGGAAAAGGCAAAAAAAAACAAACAAACAAAACCTCACTGTACCATAGTCATGAGTAACTCACAAATACTTGCACAAGCTCTGCTCAGGACTAGCCCCAACCTTCTCCACCACGGAGGAGGCTGTTTGGTGCCATCCCCTTGAGCTGTGGCCACATAAGCCGACTTATGTGTTCCTCTCAAACCCCCCCCCCCCACTTCTCCCCTGAAAAACAAGGTCCCTGGCCAGAGCTTAGCACTGTCCTGGGCAGAGCCAGCCGCCCCAGTGCACATGAAGCGCCTGGGTCCTGCACATGCATTTCGTTACCATCCAGAGGCCAGTACTGATGACGTCTGCACAAGGCCTCCATCAGAAAGAAGGCTGGCATCTGCGGGGGCTCCCTAATCTAGCGCCATTGTCTTAGCTCCCTAATTAAAAGCCTCTGCTCACACTCCAACTCACCTTCCCCAGAAAACTGGCTCTACTGAGCCGCTATGGAAAAACCGACAATTAAATTGTCCTATCAAATTTCCGCAGCTTACTAAGTTGTTACATTGCATGAAAAATGCTGAGAGGAAGGCAGGGGCAGGCCCCGGGGCTGCAGGGTGGAGCAGGGGAGCTGAAGGCAGCCCCCTACAAGGCACGGGGTGTGCAAACCAAACTCTAAGCAGGCCTCCCAGGGCCCCACAGGCCTTGTCTTGAGCACCCAGGAAGCAAGGAGCAGCAGAGATACACGGACTTCTCTGTGGGAAACTGATTTCAAGAAAGCTCTGGCCGGGAAAAGCCGGGACGGCTCAGCGGGTTGAGCGCTCGCTTTGAGGCCACAAGGACCGAGGATCGAATCCCGGCTCCGGCCCAGGCAGGACCCACATGCTGAACTGGGGAGTTCCCACAGTTCGGTTCTCTAGCTGTCTCTGTCTCTGTCTCTCTCTCTATCTGTCAAAAGTAAAATAGAAATAAATATGCACTGAAGATAAAA
>PVKE010000051.1:0-28754 GCA_004027555.1 Craseonycteris thonglongyai | reverse complement strand
AAAAAAAAAAGAAAGCTCTGGCCTTGAAGACAAGAGGCAGGGGGTCTGTGTGCGAGGTTCTGCCACTCGTCAGCTGGAAGAGCTCAGGGAACCCTCACCCAACCAGGGCCTCAGTTTACTTATTCCAGCTACCTGGGACAAGGGCAGAGACCTGGCTCCTGGTCACACCTGGTGCTTCCTGAGTGCTTTATTGAGGGTGGCATGATCCTCAGAGTTTACGGCAGCCACGTCTGCATGCAGCTCCTGCATTGGACCGGTAAGCAGTCTGCTTTACAGGGCAGACCCTGCATACCACCCTTCCCTGCCTGCCCGGGATGGTGGAATCTCCACGCCATCACACAGAGACTGACTCCCAGCCGCAGACTCCATGCCTGGCCGCTGGAGGCTGGAGGCCTGTTGCAATACCACATTCTTGTGGTTCGCGGGTGGAATTTTTTCCGTTTCAGATATTAAAGGAGAAAGCTGAATGTGTCTCATTTTCCTGGAATGTCTAATTTAGATTCGCTATTTGTATGTTGATGGTCCAGATACCCACCCTCCACCCCCACAAACACACACACATCTACAAATTACAGTTATGTAAACACCCACATTTTGACCCTTGGCATGGATTTTGACAACTATCACTCCCTTTGTATGAGATTCCTTCCACTTGGTTATCAAAAAAAAAGATCCATTGTTTGTTTCAGCTCAATTCCCTGAAAGTGTAGAAAAGCCCTCCAAAGCTCTAGGAAGGAGGTCAGGGGTAGGAAATCGGGAAAAAGGCCCTGGGGTAGGAGGCGGGGGCCCTTCCTTCTCTTGGATCAAGAGATCCATGTTGGATAAAGTCTGAGGAAGCAGAGTTTAGAAGTGGCCTTGCTCAGGTCGGCCAGGCACTGAGTGGCAAATGGCTGAGGCTAGACTACTGGACAAGCGGTTGAATGACCCAAAGGAGCAAAGCAGAATTCCCAGGACAGACCTGCCCTGGGTAATGAGAATGAGGGGAGAGCTGGGGTCACCTTGATCCAGCCTGCCTCACGTCCCTAAGTAGTGCCTCTCCTGTCACTCCTCAGCCATAAGGTCAACAACAACCATATACAGCTCTGCACAGATGTCTTCCCAAGTTCAGGGCAATGTCGCATTTGCATACCTGGGGACCCCCTGAGAGGTAGGCAGGACTGCTTTTGGCAGGCCTGTTAGGTCTTATAGCAAACGCCCAACTTCAGAAGTTCGGCCATTGCATAATCTATTCTTTAGATCTGAAATTCAAGTCTCAGTTTGACTTGTCCAAGGTCACAAAATACCTCTAGAGAGCCCAGGAGTAGAATTCAGGGTTTCGGGGATACCGGGATGGCTCAGCGGGTTAAGCGCTTGCTTTGCAGCCCTGGGGACCGAGGATCGAATCCCGGCCCGGGCCTGTGTGGACCCATATGCTGAACTGGGGTGTGCCCCCAGTTCAGTTCCTGCTGGGACAATCTTCCCATGTGGGAGGCCCCCAGTTTGGCCCCCAGTTTGGCCCCCAGCTCACGGGGGGGTGCCTCTCATGCAGGACACCCCCGCCTAGTTCCCACCCTGCGCAGCACCTCGCCCACCTGTGTGGAATGAAACTGTCAAAAACTGATGACATACAACTATGGAGACTGCTCTGGGCCCTCCCCCTTCTCTCTGTCTCTCTCTGTCTCTGTCTTTTTCTGTGTTCAAAAACAATAAAATAAATCTTTTTAAAAAACAGAAAGAATTCAGGGTTTCTAATTGTGGATACTCTCTGTTGCTCCATTTCAAAACACTTTGGGGAAAGACTTACATAAAACTCAGAGGCCACCCAAACTCCATTATGCCCAAGTTGGGAATTGGAAACAGATGCTGGGCCCATGAAACCTGGAGAAGAGCAAAGAGCTCTCCCTTCATCCTTCTTCTCGTGTATCTTCAGGGGTCATTTACTGGCTCCCTCCTGTGTGTAAAGACTCTCCTTTTCTCAGCTCTGAATCAAGTCAGGCACTGCTGCTTATATCTTGGTAAAGGTTTTAAGGCTCTGCTCACACACCCCTCCCTCCTTTTCCACTCCTTTCCTTTTTATGCCGGTGTCACCCTTCTGCCGGGTGACAGGCATGTGTCAGTGATGGCACCATGGGGAGAAAGGAACAGAAAATGAAATTTTCTCCTAAGCCTACATCCATGTGCAATAGAAGCATGTTCTGCTCTTTGATGAGCTAGTTATGTGTAGTTAGTAAAGTGAGTCAGCTCACAAGAGGGATGTGTTTGAATGAGCATGCAACATCTTTGATTACTGATGCCAGCACCCCATGCTCTTTGGCCACCAAAGACACAATATCTTACGCATCAAGTGGTAATAAAAGAACAAGAGCACATGAACAGGGCCCAGGGGAGGTTTGCTTTCTGTGGACCGGCTGGGCACGGAGGACAGTAACCCCACCAGAGACAGCACGTGGGTGTCAGGGTCAATGCTGCGGGAACCCTGGCATCGTAGCAAGCAGACACCATGCTCCTTGGCCATTCCAAGATAGCACACCGGGAGTCTCCTGGAGGCCATGCGTGAGTCAGGAAGAAAATTCTGAGCAGGGAGACAGGCTGGAAGCCAGCGATCGCGAGCTGAGGGAGAGGAAGTGAGGTGGAGGCAGGATGTGGGAGAGCCAGAGCAGGGAAGAGCCCGTCCCAAAGCCAACATGGTGCAGTGTGCCTTTGTCACCTAAAGAAAACGCCACCCTAGACATACTCATAAGGTCAGGTAGGGCCCACGAGGCAGCTCAATGACATGTGTCCCGGAGCACAGTTTTCATACTGGAATCCAGATCCACCCTCCCTCACTGTCCATGGGACCCCAGCTGAGCTCCAGCTACTTCCTCCACCTCCCAGGGTTTCTGAGGTTTCTGGGGGCCTCGGCGGGCTCACATAGGAGAGAGCTGATCCTTGGTCCTCAACACAAGCCTGTGGGGTTGAGTTGGGGGTGGAGGGCCCGACCTCGCTAACGCAGAGCTCACGTTCCTTCCACTTTGTCGTCAGTTGCTAGTATGTTTTGGAGCAGCGACCCCTTTTGTCAAATTAAATATGATGTGGAACCCCAACACATGTGAATGGAGACTCCAGAGCTCTACACACTCAGTTTAGAAACCCTGAATTTCAAGTCCAACATCCGCAATCAAGCAATGTGTTCCATCACGTTAACAAAATGAAGGATAAAAACCATATGGTATCTCAAATGTGGAAAATGTATGTGACAAAATTCAACATCCACTTATGATAAAAACTCTCAACAGAGTAGGTATAGAGGGAATGTACCTCAGCATAATAAAGGTCATACACTCGTATGACAAGCCCACAGCTAACATCACACTCAGGAAAAAGACAAGAATCATAACTTTTCACAAAGCAATGGAATTGATCAAAAAATGGACACAATGACTTAAACTTAACATTTGTATAGTTACTAGTCAGACACAATTTTCGGTTATGCTATCAGGTTCACCTTACAGATGGTAAAACTGAGGCTCAATGAGGGTAGTCAATTTGTCCAAGGACACACACAGATCGGATGACCAAACTGGGATCCAACCTCAAATGCCCACACTGTGAATCCATTGTTCTTTCTTAGTCTCCTGAAGAGGAAACAGAGCTGAGACAACAGAGAGAGACTCATCTTCTCAGCTCCCCCAACCCTTCACCTCCAACTGACACTGCCATCTGTTTTCCTTCAGCATCAAAGACTGGAGTTCATAGGCAGGCTGGTACGCTGTTCACACACAACGTCCCTGAGGGCCCTCAGCCTTGACCCAGGCAAAGCACACAGGCTAGAGCTGTTACTCTCCTCCTGGGGCCTTGCCTGGTTCATCACCAGCAATCTGGGCGCTCGTCCCACCACCCTCCCTGCAAGGCGGAGCCAAAACGGAGAGGAAAGCTCTCACCAGGCCACCCAACACTGTCAGCTGTCCCCACGCTGCTGCGCCTTTGGAGAAAAAGCTCCCAAGCTGGTCTGCATCATACACACAACTTGCCTAATCCAGGGCTTGGCCCAGGACTCAAGGATCCTGAGAAATGATCGGAATCCAGTTCTCGGTGGGTCACAGCGATCATGGATGTTGGGGGAGAGGCAGAATCACTCACATTTATTTAAAAAGACCCACACTATAGTATATGCCAGGACCTGTGCTAGGTTCTGGGGGCAGAGAAATGAAGAGACACATCTCCCTTAGGACATGAGGACCCAGTGAATCCTTAGAGATCACTTAGTCCCACTTATCCACTGAAGACGTGAGAAGGCTGAGACCAGAGATGAGGAATTGACCCAAGATGTTCATGCGATTCAAGCCAATCGGAGTCTTTCCTGAGACTTTTCCAGTTGGAACTACAGGAAACGCATGTGTAGTTGGGGCTTTCAGCCAGGGCTAGGACTAGAGTAAAGTGAGAGATATGCTGACTGCAAAGCACAAGGAGGCATCCCTCTCAGGATCTTTCTAGACACGTGTACGTGTCGATTGAAAGAATGGGAGCCAGAAGTGATGAGAGACGTGTGGAGAGAAACTGTCTTCAAATCTGTGGCTACTCCAGGCCTCTCTATTCTATTGCCTACACTGGAGGAAGCTGGGTTTCTGTCACTGGCCACCAGTGAGATCTGCCCATCTCCCCACATTGGCCTCCGCTTTGTGACTCAGCTCAGCTGCTCTGTCCCTCCCTTCCGGGCAGTGACCATGGGCTGGCTCCCACGCCGTGAGGCCAGTGCCCACTGCTCCAGGGCCCATGTCCACCAGGACCTGCAGCTTCTGAGCGAGGGCCCCCAAAAGCCTGGTGCACAGCCCCCACCGTCCAGGGGCCTGATGACCCAGGTGGTCTGAGCCAGGAAGACAGAAAGAACAACAACGTACACGCATCTCAGCTAAGGAGGCTGGGCGCGCTGTCGGAAGGTGACAAAAGCCACGTGCAATCTGAGCAGCGGGACGATGCGGTTCATTCTGAGTGACGCAGGAAGGCTGTGGCAAGGGAGAAGAGGTAAAAGGTGGGGAAAGCCAGGAGGCAAGATGTGCAGGCTCATTCGATCATGACCAGTACCCTGAAGGGCTGCTCAGGGACCTCGGCCTGTCCTCCCAGAGCCCACATGCTATCAAATCATGTTCTCTTCCCCTTCCTGCCCACATCCACAGGGCGACCTGTGCACGCGACCTCCCTGCCTAAGCTAAAGATTCTTCCAGGATGCCCACGGCCCCAGCCTCAACTCCAGACCTGCTCTTGCTACCAAGCCCCAGAGCACCTGTGTCCAACGTCTCCACGTCAGGGTTGGAGGTAAAGGAAGGTCTCCTGCCATCGGGACCAGACGGAGATGGAGACGGAGACGGAGACGGAGACGGAGACGGGAGGCCTACGATGGCAGCCAGGAACCGCAGCAGGGGAAGCCGCCTGCTGGTCCAACAGATTAGTTTGGAGACATCGGGGTTTGGGCAAACTATAATGTGTGCCAAGGTGGCTTCCTCGTTGGCAGAAGCTCGGTGTCACGGCCTATAAGGAGCTGGGAAGGATCATCTGCCAACTGGGGTCTCCTCCAATAGGCACATGTGACACAGCTATGGGGTAGAAAACCAGCCAGAGGTTACCAGGGTGAGGACATCGCTTCAAACCCAGGAGGAGTTTAGGGTTTCAAATCCCACATCACAAATTATTTTCTCCGCACATTCCTAGGATGGTTAGGGGCATAACCTTTCCGCCTTATCTTTCCTGGAGTGGCTGCCAGGAGCTGGCCAGAGTGATGTTTGCATCTAAGCAACTGTGAGAATGGGTGGCGGTAGCCACTGGGACACCTAGTGAGACGAAGGAAGGGATCCGGCTACCTCCAGGCAATGAAGACGGAGAACACTGAAACCTCGGGATGGGATGAGGGAGGGAGAGGAGAAGCTGGCTTCCCATGGCCACGTCCTGTTAGTGTGTGAAGCCAGCCGCAGGTGGCACTGCTTCTGAGTGTGGGCTCTGGAGGGCCATCGCCAGGGTACGAAGCCCAGGCATGCCCTTTACTTGCTGTGTGACCACGTGTGAGTCGCCCAACATCTCTGAACTGGCGTTTGTGGATCAGTAGCACAGTACCTCCTTCCCGGGACTGCTGAAGGCACTGAAGATGACATGGATGGGACCCTCAGCAAGGCATGTGGTCACAGCAAGCCCTCCATGCAACTTGGACACCGTTGCCACTCTGCCAGGAATGTCTGTGACAGCTGCTTACACTGAGAACAGGCAGACAGTAAAGTCTGGGTCCTGGCGTCTCTCATGACCCCAACAGATCTGCTTTGAATACCTGAATCAAGGTGACTGCTCTGCCTTGACCTATGAAATCAAGCGCTCTATCAAGGCAGAAGAGCCACTTCCCATTGCAAAAGCAACCAACAACTGGAATGTTGCCTGAAGATGCGCAATTACCTAGGCCAGCTAACCTCAAACCTTTGGAAATCTGGGCTCAGGTTGCCTGGTTTTTCCTCAGACTTGAGGTTTCTGTGAATGGGGTCTCTGCTTGCAGAATACATTATTGAAATTCAAGTTCTGCTGAGTTTACAACAAAAAGTTTGCAAACCACCACCCCAGATCACAGCCCCTCTAGGTCCAGGGTTGCGCCTTTGAGACCCACGAGAAGGCACTCTCTCCAGAGGGAGTGTTGCTCTTCCAGATTGCGAAGTGTTCCAGCTCGTGGAGACCGGGCTCGGGCGTACTGCAAAGAAACGCAGGGCAGCAATTAAACCCTGAGGGCAGGAGGTAATTATTTACTGTCAGAGACACCCCTCTCCCACCTCTGAGCCATTGCTTTCCATTTTACAACCAAACTTGAGTTCATGGAGAGAGACGGCATATTGTTTCACAGACTAGAACCTTTGAAAATGTATTTAAAAGGAAGAGAGAAAGGTTTTCAAATATAAATCGCCAGGGATTGACCGAGTGGTAGCAAAGGTGACCTGCCAGAGGGTCACCTGGCGACGAGGCGCATGCAAGTCAGCTGTTGGTCTCTGCCCTCCTGCGCCCGGGCCTTGGCACTCCTGATCCTGAAAAGAGAACCTCACATGCAGCAGTGAGGAGGGGCAAGGGAGGCTGGTCAGTAAGCAGCAGCCTTCAGTGAGAAGCCACAACGTGCACTTAGGTCCCCTGCTTGCGGCCCAGCCCCAGGGCCACGTTGTCAGGATCAGGATTTACTCCAGGGTAACGTTTCAGAGCTTTCGCTCAGGACTCGAAAAAACCCACTCACACCTAGACGGCGGCTGAGCCATGAGGAAATCCCCTGAACACCGCCGCCCTTTGGGCACATATTCTCCGTGAAAATATCACTTTTACTTTGAGTAGGAAATTCTGGGAAGGGGTGAGTTCCTTTTAATGGCTTAATATTTGTGTGGGTGTTTTGAAAACCTCAAAACCTTAGAATTATTTTCTTTCAATACATTTGCACCAGGATATTTTTTTTCTTTTCTTGATCATCAGGAAAAACAGACAGGCTAACTTTTCTTTTTTAAGGCATTACTAAGAAAGACAGGGCCACTCCCAGAATCAAAGGTAAGACTGAACATGCGCTGTCCCCTGGGGATCCTGGGGCCTGGGGGGACACAGTGCCAACTGGTGCTTATCTTTCTAGAACACTGGGCGCTAGAAGTGGTCCCACCCCATCCTCCCCCTCCCAACTCTGGGTAGAGTGATTGACAGTTCCTCCCAACCACATCAAAGCAAGAGAAGGTAACTCGTGTCTCCAACAGGAAAAATCACACTTAATGTTTTGACAATTTATCACTTATGTGTCTTTTTCATGTAAGAAAAGTATTCAAACATAGCTTTTAGTCAAACTCCCAAACTGCAGGGGAAAGTTGGGCATTCTCTCAAAATAACAGCTGAGGAGGTTGGGAGAAAGGGTTTTGGGGGGGGGGGGTTTATTAATCTCATTCCATCTTCATGCATACTCTGGATTAGATGCTGATTAATTTGGCATGAAGGGCTGCTGTTAATCAGCTGCGTGTCAGCAATCCTTTCTGGAGACATTTAAGTTATGAAGCGTGGTGGGATTAGCCACGCTTTTGCAAACTAACTCTTTATAAAAGTGTAAGTAAACCTGACGTGCACACCGGGGGTGTCATCAGCCCGATTACACTCCCTGTGATTCTGTGGATTATGACAAGGCTCGGTGGAAGCTGATGAATTCGGATGGATCGTGTTTAACGAGGCATTTTAAATTCTGAAATCCATCCCCAGAGACGTGGGATTTCCAGAGCCAGTTTCCACAGTGACAACCAAGAATTCCTTAGGGTCACACCTGGCAGGAACCGTGGCTGAACCTGGAAATGGTGCTTGTCCTTCTGCACCCCCGGCTGCCCCTCCCCCAGAGCACACAGCCCCGTGCGCCTCCACCATGAGAAGGTCCCGGGCCATCTGCCCATTCAGAGGGGACGACAAGAAGGAACAGGAGCAGGCCACGCCCCTAATACACTCCTGGAATTGGTTTGGGCTTTTCTGGGGCTTCCCTCTTGATGATAAGAACATTAATAGAAAAAAATTTTGGAAAATACTACAGAAAATAAAGTAGGAGAACAAAATTACCCAGAATCTCACAACCCTGGGACAGCCGTCAGCATTTCCAAATACAGTAGACTCTCCGTCCACCAGCACCCACGGGAATTGGGAGACGCCAGATAAATGTAAGTACACGCTCTCTTAAGTGGAACTCGAGCAACCAGCCAAACCTTGAGCAACCAGCCAAACTTCTGTGCCTGTTGCTTGAGAGTGCCAGTTAACAGAGAGTCGACTGTACTTGCTGCAGGCTTCCCCTGGGAAATAGGAGGAGGGGTATGTACATGTGTGTTCATCAATGTGGTCTTTAATAGTTTAATCCTTCCTGTGAAACAAAGAAGAAATAAATAACTAGATTTATGTGCATAATTAGGGTCACAAAATATGCATACGTTTGCATCCTTCATTTTTCACATAACGTGGTATTGTATTTCCCCAAGTCAATCTAGCCATCAAAAATAACATTTGATCCTAATAGTAATGCAGGGCTCCGAGTGAAAAACTTGGCAGCGTACAGAATGGTATTATGCCCGTATTACCGTATTTTTCCGTGTATAAGATGCCCCCATGTATCAGATGACCCCTACATTTCTAACCCAACACTAAGAAATCAATGCACAAAGGGAAACAGCAGGGAGAGAATAACAAGCAATGCTTGAAACAATGTTTTCAAGACATCCCAACACCTTTGTTCACTGACATCTCATTGGGCTCCATGAGATGTCACTGCTGCTAAGATGCCTGTGTCCCTATTGTCTGCACCCCAGCAGAGTAACCAGCATCCAGGGAGGGGTACCTGTTGCGTGCTTCAGGACACCCTCCCCCACCAACAAGACCATTCCTTCTGCGTAGAAAGCCTCGCCCTGCCCATTGGCTAAACTCCCACTCATCCTTTGAAACCCATTTCAAAGGTGCTGAAACCCAGAGACCTGGGAGTCGCTCATCTCTGACAGCTCCCCCTCCCACAGCCTATGACCCGGACCCGTGGCTGGCTGTCTCAGACCCATCTCCACTGCCCCGCTGACAGCTCCCACACTCTCTCCCCCAGGTATGGCCACCTCTGTGTACCAAGTACTAGGCCAAGTGAGCCACAAACTGACCCCGCTTCCTTTTCCCAGCAGCCCCTGGTCCTCACCTCAGAGATGACAAAACTGTGGTGTGCAGTTTGCCCACCGCTGACTTGTCCGTGACCTTGGGCAGTTTACTTTCTCCCTCCTGGGGAGAAAATGGGGGATGTGGGTCACGTTGTCTTTAAGATTCCTTGTGATCCTAAAACTTGAAACTTCACATTTTCTTGCTTTTAAAAAAATATGGGCCTACTGGCATCTTGTTTTCAGTTTTATATTTGGAACTGAGAACGTTTTAGGAGGAATATTGATGCAATGGAGGACACCATAGGACAGTGAAGGCCTAGCAGGAAAGGGCTGAAGGAACAGTTTGGGAGGGGAAACCAGGGAAGTGGAAGGGAGAGGACATCAGGACTTCCTATGGAAGGATGTCATGGGGGAGGGGCAGCACACCCCTCCTCTCCCTCCAGAAAGCAGATAGGAACGGATTGCAGGAAGTTGCCAAGAGGCATAGGTTTCAACTGACTTTATACAATTTTCACGATCTGTCCTCCTGAGAGAGGAGGGGGCACAGACATCAAAATAAAAAGACTCGGGTTAAGAAATGGCTTTGCCACTTACTAATTCATGAGCCTCAGTTTCCACACCTCTAAGGCGGGGCTAAAGGTACACCTGCCGCAGAGGACTGTGGTGAGAATTAAAATAAATGACACCTGCAACATGCTCAGTACAGCCCTGGCATGACTCATTGCAATTACTATTCTTTATTATTATTATTGTCACCAGCACTATCGTTGCTTTAGCAAAACAACCACAAAACCAGTTTTGTCCTCTGAATTATCACTGAAAGGTCCGCACAAAGGCGCATCCCTCCTTCCGGGGCAGGTGGAGGCTACCTGGTCTATGCCAGACCCACGTTCACGTCACAGAACCCCGCAGGCGACGTGCCCACTTATTGAAATCGCAGTCTGAAGGGATCACCTCACCTCACGACTGGTCCCCGAGGCCGCCCGAAGCCGCCGGCCTTGCAGGCGCCCACACGGCGGCAACAGCACGCTCTGAGCAGCACAGAAAGGCCCGTGCACACGGCGGCCCACTCCTGCAGGCCGAGGAGCTGGGGCACCCGGGGCATTGCAGGCCAGTCCTGCCAAGCGGACACCAGTGTCCCTTATGAGCCCAGAAGAGCACCTACCCCCAAGGACAGAAGGAAGCAGCAAGGCGAATTTGCCTATTACAAATTCGCTCAAAGCTCACCTCCTAACGCGGATACTGAAAAGCCCCGCTCCCTTTGCTGGGTCCCCATGAGCCTCTCAGACGGGCTCTTTTCTCCAAGGGGAGAACTGAAGATGGAGCTGGGTTTCTCCTACCAAAGCCCACGCTTTCTCCCATGCAGAAACCCCACCTTATATATCTTTAGAAAATAAAGTTTGCTGTGCTGGCAGGTGGTGACAGAAACTTAACAGGTGAGTGAAAGCTATGTTTGCCCTGGGCACTCCCATTAATGTACCAGCACATCTGAATTTTTGAAACAGTTTCTCTAGCCTCCGCTGTTTATTTTCTTTGAAGGCAGTCTGTTTACTGAACAGAGACCTAGGTTTGGGAATCCATGAACACGATGATGTTTTGTTTTAAAGTCTTGGTTAAGAATATGAGCTTAGCCCCAGGGCGGGGGTTCTCCCCCCCAGCTGCATGTTAGAATCACCCAGGCAGCCTCACAAATACTGACATCCAACTCCCCTCCCCCACCACCCAGTCAGTGACGTCGGCAGCTCTGAGCATGTGACCCGTGCAGACAAACCAAGCAAACCCTGTCCCTCCAGGTATCAGCTGTCTGACAGGAACGAGCAGCCCCTTCCCAGTCCACACGACAGGAGAAGCAATCTGCCAATGTCACAGGGCTGGTGCAGAGATTAAATAATAGTAAGTTAGCGCACGTGATACGCTCATCAGCATGTGCCTGGTGCCTTGGAAGAAAGACCGTGTGCGTGGTGAGTGCTGACACTGGACGTGGGCCACAGCCCGATGACATCTCAGAGGCAAGAAGCTCTGTCTTGCAGGGGAGTGTGACCCAGGAGCCCGGGCCTGAGCCCCAGTGTCCTCATCTGCTAAATGAGATAATAGCAGTAGCTACCTCAGAAAGGTATGCCTTAGGTGCCACGATGAGCGTGATGTTTAGCACACGTGTGGCCTAGTGTGCACCAATACGTATTGGCTGTCATTGTGTGAAAGGTAATACACAACCCAGAACTAGCTGGTAACTAGAGAGCAGTGTCCCCGTGATAGGGCTGACTGGCTACGGGACCTGCCAAAGGCCCCAACTATAAGCAGAATACCCGAGATGGGAACCTGAGACGTCCTTTTCCCCACAGTCGGCACTGTCCCCGTTCTGTCCAAACCCAGTGCTATGGTGGCTCAGTAGCCTCTGAGTTGACACCCTTCACAGCTGGGCTCCAACCAGCCTTTTGCAATTGTCCCTCCACTTGTATGCAGTGTTCCTCAAATGTGTACTCTGCTGTCTCCTCTCTGGGCCACAAGTCACACTTCTACCTGTGCCCAAGTCCCTCCTGTCTTCCGGGGCCTCGTCCACAAGCCTGCACCCCATTATCTGCCAGCCGGAAGTGCTCCCCCCGCTGAGGCCCTTTGTTGGTTACCTTAGTCCTAACGGGCTGTCATCTTGCTCACACGGCCCAGCTGTCCTGTTGGACCCCCCCGTGGGCCCTTGGGGACTGGGCTTTGTCCTAACCACGTCTGTGCTGGCCTCTGCCTTCCGTAACTCATGCTAAAGCCTTCCATTTTTAAATGGGGGCTGGTAGAGAGAGCTGCTTGTCATAGATCAGCCCACCTGACTCCTATGAGACATCATAGGCACAGTCAACATTATGAATGGTACACGAGGTTTGGCTGGGAAGCATCTGGCAAACTGTCCGTGGTGAGTTTCTCGGCAATTCAGAAAGGCAGGTGGGTGTGGCTAGCAGCACGTGGCTTAGCATGGAGGTTAGGTGTTCAGGAGTTTTTAGAAACTCCAACTTCATGTGCATGCATAAAGAAGGGGAAGAATGCAAAGCCAAGTTGTGCACTTCGAGGAGCTGTATTAACACTTTCAAAGAAGCCAGTGCAGGGGTTCAGGGAGGGCCCTGGAGGGGGGGTGGGGAGCGCTGGGCTTTTGTCCTGCCACCTCCTAGGCCGGGGGTGGCGAACCTATGGCACGCGTGCCCAAAGTGGCATGCGGAGCAATTATTTCGGCACGCAGAGCTGTGAATACCATTTTAAAAATTATTGTTTATGCTCTTATAAACATAAAAATAATCGATACCTCTATCTCACTCGATGGGTTGGCACGCGAGTCGAGCGAGTGTACTCTTATTTCATAAACTTTGGCACTCAATCACCAAAAGGTTCGCCACCCCTGTGTGTGATCTTAAGTGAGTGCATTCTTCTTTCAGGGTCTCTGTTTTCTCAACTGTCAAGTGAGGAAGTTGGACTAGATGGAATATGACGTTTGTTTCAGGTCCAGCATTCCCGGAAACACTGAATGCCAATTCAGTGGAATTTGCAGACTCTGGCATTTGTTCTTCGGGACCACCGGAGTGTAAACAAGCTCTGAGGGTCCTTGCCCCTAGGATGACCTCTGTCGCTGACCAGACACCTGACCTGGTAGACTGAGCCACTCTGTTTTCTGGATGCATTTGATGGACAAACAGATTCTAAACTATCTTTCCAATAAGGAAACCATTGCCCCATAGGCTCTGGACTTAGGGAAAATAGATCGAGTTCTCTTTGTTTTGCAGAAATACATCCAGGCCTTAACTCTCTTTTAAGTCCCAGGGTGATGACTAAATCTTGGCTGTTGGAGATCAGCTCCCCCACAAGTGCCTTGTTTCATGGATGGGGAGAGTGGGGCCCGGGAGGTGGCTTCCCCAAGGCCAGGAAGGGCAGTGGGGGAGGCAGAGTGGCGGCAAAACTCCCGTGCTCCTGGCTCGGGGATTACCTCACTGCACACCCCGGGCTGGGGAGAGACCCTGAACTCTTCTGGAAAGAGTGAGCTGGCTCTACACAGAGCCATAGGGCCCCTCATCTCATCTCTCCTGAGGCCAAGCAGCTCAGAGCTGGAGGGACCGTGTGTGTCCCCACCCTGGGCGGAGCAGCGACGAGCCAAGGGCAGAACACCCTTTACTCCAGTGTCATGGGATTCAGGGTTGGACCTGTGGGCGGTAACATGGTTAGATGCGGTCACAAGGGTAGGGGCCTGATGCCCTTATGAAAGGAGGAGGAGGCGGGGACTCCTGCCCTCCTCTACTGTCCACACAGAAGGGACAATCAGGAGACAGCCACCTGCAGACCAAGAAGCGTGCCCTCACCAGATACGGGATCTGCCAGCGCCTTGACTTGGGGCTTCCTGGCTCCAAAACTGTGAGACAAGCAATGTTTGTTGCTTCATCGCCCCACACCCTCTCCCCGCCTGTGCTCATTCCATCTAGCCGCCCACCAAAGACCCTAATCTGATACAACCTCTAGGTTTTGTCAACAAATGACTTTTTCAAAGCCACTCGAGAGCCAGGACATTCTGCTAAGCCAGGAGCAGCTCCCCAGCCCCACCCCAAAGGGTCAGAAAATTCTCAACCCTTTCCGGCACACCCAGGGAGGGCGGGAGCCAGCCCGCGCGTCCGCCAGGGCGCTGGAATGCTCATCTCCAGGAGGACTTGAAGGATCTCCTGTATTTAAAAAGCTGGAATCGCAAAGCGCTGTCATTTTCTTTAAATACATTCTTTTGAATAAAACATCTATTCTTGATGCCAGCAGCAAGCTTCGGAGCATGTTCAAGATGACATGATGGATAACAAGGAGGCTTTTTCAAGATGCTTCTAATTTCATCTTCCTGGTTAAAGAATTCGAACTTTCTAACATGATGTATGGCCTAATAAGAAGGTGTGCTTGAACCACAGTTATTTATTTATGCTTCCATCTTTGACAGATGAATATTAACTACTGCGAAAATTGTAAAGCCAATTAGTAAAAGTGGAATAATGTCCACGTGAGAATGTGAGCACAGAGACCCAGGTTATGTCTCATCCAGACGGGGGAGCTGCAGATATTGTCTGCCCTCCCCTGGGAAGCCCCCAGCCAGGACATGGGGGCTCCTCTCCTTCCTAGTGCCTTCCAGTTGACCTCCAGGAAGGTCCAATTCGGGAGATGATTCTGGGAGAGGCATGCTTGCTATTGAATTCCCTCCATACCAGACCTGCAGAAAAAGTGCATTTCTGCCCATCCTACGACTCAGCCATCCGACCTCCAGCACGAAGGGCAGACGAGGAAGAAGAGGAAGACACAGAGCTCCAAAGACAGGTTCCCTCTCTTCTGCCCGCCAATACAGCAGGACCCCCCCACCGGGGGCCCCAGAGTGAGCTCACACACTGAGACAATGCTTGGTCCCTGCTCCTCAAGTCTACCTCCTTGCTGACGCTGAGAAAGGGAGATGGCAGGCTGATGGCAACTTCCAGAATTAACAAGAGGCTAATATACCCAGCACGGGCTGCAAATGGTGTGTTATGCTTTCCAGAAATGCAGAACAACCAACCTGAGATGTCACTTGGAGGCTGTAAATTATTCTTTTTCCCATCACCTTGGGCACCAATCTGTCACCTTGCATTTTGTAGCCCACTGCTAATTTTTAATAATTCCTTGACAACTGCTTGCTCCACATTAGCATAACACTACCACGGTGCAATTCAAGAAAGCAGAGGCCTATACGGTATAAAAGGACCTTCCCCCATCACTCTATTCACCATCACCAGATACTGCATATTAGCCACTGACCAGATCCGTCTAAAAACTGAACTGTATGTTTTCTCTACTTCTCTTTAAAGGAAAAAGTCCCTCTAACCTGAGCCACCAATTGTAACTAAAAACCTAGCAGGGCCTCTACTTCCCTCTGTCCCCTGACTCTCCCTACCTTGTCTGGGGCCTCACCAAAGTGTGCAAATGGGTCTTCCATGAAAACACCCCTACCTGCTTCCTGGAGATTCCTAGATGACAACGCTCATGGCAAGAAGGAACAGAACAGACCTAGGGTTGTAGGATCCTAGTCTATGTGAGCTAAGAGAAACCTTGGGGAAATTCTCATCTTCAACCTTGATTTTCTCCTTTCCCAGAGAAGGACACTGCCTCAGTCTACACAGGAACCCAAGTCAAGGCTGGGGCAGGAATCCCCTCTGCTCCTGGCCGTGAAATTGTTTCCACCAAACCCCACTGCTACTCTCCATTTGGGTTTGCTCACTTCTTGACCCCACTTCATCAACATAGGATTTAACAGCTGGAATAAACTGTGCAGAATTCCCAAGAACCCTTTAAAAAACTGCAGTCCCACGTGTGCCATGAAAAACATCAGCAATGGTGGGCAAGATGTTCACACCTATGATTATGTGTAGTACCTGGCTAGGCCCCGCGGGACTAAACTTTTGATGTTGTCATTTACCTATTCTTCCAGAATAGAGTACATGGGATTTCAATGTCTCCCTGATAAACAAGCACAGACTGCAAAGTTACAAACTGTTACTCAGGACCAAATGAATTGGTCTCTCCATACACATCCCCCCAAACAAACAAATCAACAAAAACCAAAAGGTTCAAGCCTCAGTTTCCACCCAAAGAAACATTAAGTTTAAGACAATGTTCTTCATTCCTCAGCTGGATCTTCAAGAGGGATTTCATCATCATATGATTTGGATGAACCCACAGAATATTAAAAACATAAACTATGTAGAAGTGCACAGCATGGCAGGCACAGGAGATAAGTTGGGGACTTGAAAAAGTTACCACCATGCTCCAAATCCAGCGTCATGCTGTCTAACTGCAACCCATGTTACCTATCAGACATCTTTATTTCTTGTCGGGAAAATAAAGTTGTCTCCTGTCACGTAGGACAGTCTGAGGACGTAATTTTATATGTTTCCAGATCCATCCGTTTAGTACAAAAGGACTTCCAACTCCAATTAATGCACTTGTTCAGAATGCCAACTTTGAAAGCCATAGAGGAGCAGCAAGCAAAGAACATTTTGTGCTGCACGCAATCTGTCTTGCCTGTTTTTCCTTTCCAGTAAGACTGAAGGAGAAAGGGGAGAGATACTGATGCGCAAAAGTCACTTTCTAAGTCTGAAGAAGTCTCCCTTTTATCATTGTAATTCGGTGATCAGATCCATAAGCATGTAAGCATCTGCTGGAGGGACGTGGGGCTTTATCTGTCACAGAATTTGCCAAGACATATACCAGCCCCACCCCAGCTCTGGGCACGGTGCGGGATTTCTGAGTTTCAGCTTTGATGGTTTACCAGAACCGGTCAAATTAAGTCCAAAAAAGACAAATACCCTGTGGTCTCACTTATATGTGGAATCTGAGGATGTAAAACTCACAGAAGCAGAGAGGGGGATAGTGGTGGCCAGGGGCTGGGAGGTGAGGGAAATGGGAGAGGTTGGTTAAAGGGTACAAACTTGCCACTATAAGATGAGTAAGTTCTGGGAATCTGACGCATAACATGAGGATTATTAGTTAACAGTATCGCAAAGTATACTGGAACAGAGCTAAGAGAGTAGATCTTAAATGTTCTCATCACCAAAAACGAAATGGTAATTATGTGAGGTGAGGGATGTGTTCCCTAACCTTAATATGGTGATTATTTTGTAACATAAACATGTGTCGATCATCACGTTGAACACCTTAAACTTTTACTATATTATGTCAATTATACTGCAATAAAGTTGGGGGGAAAGATTTAAAAAAGAAATTATGTAGAGATGAATGTCAGATCGAGGCTAAATGAAGATATGTGAGTATGATGTAGACACTGGAGCAGGAGAACTTACTTCTATGCCTATTCCTGCTACTTACTGGTAGCAGAACTTGTAGCAAGTTATTTAATACCTTCCTGTGCTTCCAATTCCTTTGTACAACCAGAATAACATCTCCTTCATAGAAGTAAATGACTAAAAACACCTTAGCAGAGAGTTCTGGAGCATAGTAACTACTCAATTAATGTTAGCTGTTTATCCCTTCCTACCACCTAAGGATTTTTTTTAAAAAAACAGACTTATTTTTATTGTTTTTGACAGAGAGAGAGAGATACAGAGATAGAGACAGACAGAAGGGGGAGGGCCCAGAACAGTCTCCATAGTTGTACATCATTGGTTTTTCCACATAGTTTCGTTCCACAGGTGGGTGCGGGGCTGCACAGGGCAGGAACTGGGCCAGGGCCTCACCCTGGTGAGAACTGAACTGGGGGCACTCCCTAGTTCAGCATATGGGTCCACTCGGGCCAGGACCGGGATACAATCCTCGGTCCCCAGGGCTGCAAAGTGAGCGCCTAACCCACTGAGCCATCCCGGCTTCCCCATTTTTTTTTTTTTTTTTTTTTCCTGGCTCTTACTCTCCCTTTAATATTTTCTCTTTGGGCTTTCAAACAGAAAAGTTGTCAGATTCTATGAAATTGTTGGGTCAAAATCTACATGCATTGTTAATTCTACTAATGATTCCTAATTGCTCTTCACAAATACAAGTATATTTCATACCGATATGCTGGCCAGCAAAGCAGTAAGTAATTTCAAAGACCATGAGAAATTTACTAAGGGCGTGGAAGCATTCCATGTGTATATATTTTTAGTGGAAGAAAATGCAATCATTTGGGTAGCTATGAGAACTATTTCTGTATAAATAGAAATAAAATATTTTTACTCACTCCACTTCAGAAAATATAAAGAAAGAATCAGGGTGACAATGCTAATGCCCCCACCTCTCTCCCTTCACTCCTTTGCCTCGACCCCGCCTGTATCTTCTGAAGAAACTAGAAGACACCAACGACACACCTGCCCAAATTGACCTTCTGCTGGGCCCACTTCCCCTCTTCCCTCCTCCCACAGCTCAGCGCAGGCTCTCCCCTTCCCGCACACCAGTCCCTCCACACGTGTCTGCACCTCTGACCTGTCTTCTCGTGTCCAGTCCTCCCCGGATCACACGCCCTGCCGCTCCCACCACTCCCTCGCCCCCAAGGCCCCATCAGTACAGAACACACCCCTGGGTCAGCCATCGGGCAATGAGGACACGCCTCTTGAGCCCACACGCCCACCTTCTTGCTCAGGAGGCGTCCAGTTCTGCTCCTACCTCCTGTTCATTAGCAACTCCTGCTCCCACAACGCCACTGAAGCTGCCCCTTCCGCAGTGCTCATAGAACCTCCTCCTCTGCTCAGATTTGAACGTTGGCAGCTCCAGGGTCCAGCCCCCAGACCCGCTAGCGGACGTCGGCGGCTCCCTGCCCATTTTCAGCATGTGACACACCTGGGTATACAACCCAAAGCCTTCAACCACAGCACCTACAACGCAGCCTGGATCTGTTCTGGCCACAGGAGCTGCTCCGCACACAGAGCACACCAGAAGGGTGGGGGCTCGGACCACCCCGAAGCAGCTCTCAACCCATGGCTGACAGGACTCCGGAGACAGATACCCCAGCGCCCTCTCCCTTCGTTGGGGATAACCTGGAGGCCCGTTCCACAATACCTACCAGTGTTCCCACATCGGGTTGAACCCCACGGTGGTCATTTCATGCTCCTTTGCTCAGGGGTTGCTATGGACGAAATGGTGCCCCCCACCAATTCATATGTTGAAGCCCTAACCCCAGGGTAAGCGTATTTGGAGGTGGGGCCTTGGAGAGATAATGACGTTTAGATGAGGTTATGAGTACCCTCGTGATGGGAGCACGCCCTTATAAAAAGAGATACCAGAGAGCTTGCATGAGATCGCTCTCCCCCCCACCCCCACTCCTCTCTCCCTCCCTCCCCACCATGTGAGAACACAGCCAGGAAGTGGACCCTCACCAGAGGGTTGTCCTGGTGACTTCGAAATGTAGTCACAAGTAGAGAGAAGCAGTGTATTTGACGCAGAAAGCAAAAGGCCATACTCGGCCATACTCGTATGATGACAAAAGTAGATTCAGAGAAAGACGATGCTAAGATGCCGGCTTTGAAGATGGAGAAACGGGCCTCAGCCGAGAACACCGGTGGACTCTGGACACTAGAAAGGCAACGAAATGGATTCTCTCCTGGAGTCTCCAGAAGGAACCAGCTTTTTCAACCCCTTGATTTTGGCCCTGTAAGACTCTCTTTGGACTTCTGACTTCCAGAATTGAGAGGTAATTTGTATTGTTCTAAGTCACTGAGTTTGTGGTAACTGGTTATGGCAGCAACAAGAAAACAAAAACATTGAATATCATTTCCTCTTAGGAAAATCGGGGCACGGACTCAAGCTAATGCTCCCCAGGCCCGGGGTGGGGCCAGGCTGTGCATGGAGACTGGAGGAGGAAGATGGAATTCCAGCTCCCCGGATCCCCAGCTGCTGGAATCCATGGCCTTCCTTGGAGGGTTCCCCGAGCATCCCCACAGCACAACCTCCCCCTCAGCCAGGAACCAGGCCGGGGGAGGCCTGGACTCCAGGAAATGTCTGCTTGGCTTTGAGATTCCGGGTGTCTGCAAATCTGGCAGCCTGGGTGTTCACAAGGTTAACGTTTTGAACTGGGTCAGCGGTAGGGGTGTGACCTCCACAAAGATGCACAGGCCGGAAAAACAATTCAGCCCCATGGCTGATGCCTGAAACACTCAGGCCACTTCCCAGGGCGCCAGGGCCCCAGCTCAGAGTGAGACTTAGAGCTGAGGGAGGTGAGTTGGTGATTCGCCTCTGCCACCAATTTGCCCTGTGACTTTAGAAAAGTCCCTCCCACCCCCCAAGCCCTGCTCTCTGGGCCTCCATCTCTCCCAGTCCCTGTGAACTGGGTAATCCCCAGTGAGCCTTCCTTCTCTGAAGTGGGGTAACTCCAGATTCCTGGTCAGGCCCCCAGCCAGGCAGGCTGACCCCAGTGAACATTCCAAATTTAGAGGATCACAAAGGTTCAAGAACAGCAAATCCCCAGGGCCTCCCAAGGACAGCCCAGAGAGGCAAGACACAGAGAATGCGTACTCATGATATTTGTATTAAAAAAGACCAAAGCCACCAAAAAAATGTATATTACATGTGTATCCCAAACGAACAGAAACTGAGCAGACAGCTTAGCTCTTAACAGACACATTTACAGAAACAGGAGCCAGTCTTTCTGAAGAGGCCTGCTTTCATCAGAAATAACAGAAATCAGTTCCTAGGGGAATAAGGAGATTGAAAAGGGACCAGAGCTCTGGAATCTTTCAGGTGATAGCACTGCCCAAGAAGCTTCCAGAACTCCATCTCAACTGCCCGGAAAAAGTAGCGTGATCTGGGTGTTGACCATAGGCCCCTGAGGAAGCTGAACTTGAAGAGGAAAGCCACGTGCTCAAGGTCAGGAAGCTACAAAGTGGCTGAGACAAGATGCAAAATCAGGACTGTTGACTCACAAACCTCAAGCCCTTATCCACAAGTCAAACTGCAGAGATGAATCCAGATGATGTTCCCTACAGTAGGCCAACCTGCATCACTGGTGGAAAGTTCGAGAGGTTCTGGGCACAAGCATAACCTTTAATATACTCATTCCAAAAAGACGTGACCAGGCTGGCTCCCAAACCAAATGTCCATCATTCTACCAAAGACAAAAGCAAGATGAAAAGGCCACGCATGGCATAGGTTTGTCCTTCCGGTACCTCCAAGGCCAACAACAGGCACTGGTTGGCTCTTGGAAAGGACTTTCTATGGGTCAGAGCTGGTGAAGTGGGCTGCCCCGGTGGTAGCAAGCTTCCCATCATGAGGGGTATTCAAACAGATCTTTGCAAACCACAGACTCGACCTTCTCAGCTCCCTCAGTGTTTCAGCTTTTCCCCAATCTGACCCCAGCCTCACGCACACCCCTTAATAGTAGCATCTCCTCTACACCCCGGAACGTCTCACTTCTCATTCTTCCACCGCACAGCCTCCTCTGCTGAAATGTGCATGAGCCCTTTTTATTCTGAGGGACTCAAAGCCATTTTTGCCAGCCATCCCCCAGGTAGGTTTGAGGAACTTTCCTCTGCGCTCCCATGCAATGGACTGTTTATTTGCCTCTTGCCCCATCTCTTCGGTATTCACCTAATAGCAATGACTTCCATACCCTCACTACCTAGCACCACACCTAACTCTAAGTAGGCCCCAGTTAACGCCTTTTACTAAGAGGAACTGGCTCATATGGTTTGCACCTTTAGCCAAGCTTACTCCTTCCCATCTTCCCACAGAGAACACCCTGTGCCCTGGTCTACCAGCAGCTCTGCCCCAGCCAATCCGAAAGATAAGAGCCCATGGGGTGTGTGTGTGTTGGGGGTGTGGGGAGAGGGGCATGGGGAAGCCCTCCCCACTCTGCTGGGAAGCGTGTGATTGGCAGCTAATCAAGCCATCTGCAAGAAGCTCAGAACGCAACAATTTCATTTTTTTTAACTTTAAAAAACTCAGGGGAAGCCAGGATGGCTCAGTGGGTTAGGCGCTCATTTTGCAGCGCCGGACACCGAGGATCGAATCCCGGCCCCGGCCCGTGCGGAACCATATGCTGAACTGGGAAGCTCCCCCAGTTCAGTTCTCTCTCTGTCTCTGTATCTCTCTCTATCTCTCTCTGTCAAAAATAAAAATAAATAAATAAATAAATATATTTGGGGGAAAAAAAAATAACATTTAAAAAACTCAGGGAAGAAATAATCAGGAAGCTCGTTTAGGGGGATCTGGGCTCAGAAATGATAAACATCTCATATTTTAAGAAAATAAGAATACTTCCTGATTCTCAAGAGGCACACTGAGGTTCGCTGGTATCCAACCACCAGTGCCAGTGGCCCTGATGAAGATTAGAACACGTCTCCCCAGCCGCCCTCTGGCTCTCCGCTGTGTCCACGCTGAGGACGATTGTCTGGCACATGGCCGCGTGGGCCCGATGGTCAGCGTGTCTTCCAGCAGAACACAGCTCCACACCTTCCTCAGACGGAAGTGCAAGGGGCTGGCTCTGGGTTGAGAACCCACCGATGGATGGAAGCAAGTGGGAGGAACTCCGTAAATGTTCAGCTGAGCTCAATTCATTATTATCCCTGCAGTGCAACAAAGAAAAACTGGCTCTTGGTGTTGGTGCTGATCGATCTTAGGAGTCACGGGCTAAGGTCTTCTGAGTTCCCCACTAACGACAGCACAGACGTTCACATGTCTCATCACAGAGCCAACGGCACTCCGATGGCCTCCAAACCACTCACTTGCCCCTGAAGATCACACAGCAGCCAAGTGGCAGGAGCAGGTTTTGAACCCAGGCCGCCTGTCCTCAAAGTCCCTGCATCACCCCCCAGAGGAAGCATGACTTGTTGACCACCCCGTGCCCCCGTCTTCTCTCTCAATTTTGACTCGTTTTAGCTCCATCGCTCAGCTTTTAGGTGTTTGGATCTTGCTGCTCATTTCTGCTGATATAATGGGTATACCAGGCTAGGGATGAATAACTTTATATCTCTCACTTATACCTTCATAGAAATGAGTGCAAGTCAGAACCTCAGCTGGCCAGGGGGATCTGGGATTTCCATCTTCCCCTCCGATCCCCAGCACAGGGGTCCAGAGGGTCCCCAGCGGGTGATATTTCAGTCCAGGGCCCTTCTCTGGTGGCCCTGCCCAGGAAGCCTGCGTGTGGACTGGGCGGGGAGCGAGCACAGAGGGGTGTCCCCCGAGCCTGCCTTGAGGGAGTACAATTTTAAAATCCTCGAGAGCAAGAGCCATGACCCTTGGAAGTCAAGTTCACACTGCAGGAAGCAGGGGCAGCCTGCTGTTGGTGGAGAAACAGCTGGGGGAAGTTCAGGCAGAGGACTGACTGGTCCCAAAGGGGACGTGCACAGCTGTGACCTGGTCCTTGTCCGGCGGCCTCCCACACACAGCCCAGCGCTCCCTGAGGGAGCCGGAGGGGGCGGGGCCTGCTGGCTTTAGTCACCCCGTGGACAAAAGCCCCCTGTGTGAGGCGCTGCACAAACCTTCTGCCTCTCTCCTCTCCCTCTTCATGTGACAAAGCAGAGGCCGTTTATCCCGGGTGGTCCTGCCCAGCCAGGGCGGGCCCCTGTGCATCAGTCAGGAGGAGCCAAGCTATGCTGCTATAAAAACGACCCTCATACTCAGCGGCTTATCCCCACAGAGGGTTTATTTGTCATTTGCCTATATGTTCAGGGCAGAGTTTCTACTCCTCACAGTTCCTGCGGCAGCAGAAGGGAAGGTAGAAAATCACACTCTGGCCTGAGACTTCTCTCCACGGTGACTCATACGTCTTACATGTCATTGGCCCCAAGCAAGTGAGAGGCCAAGCCTGACGATGACGGGTCAGAGAAGTACAGTCCTGCCATCTGCCTGGAGGCAAACACAATATTCAGGGAATGGAGTGAAGGACTACCACACAGGGACAGTAAAAACAGTAACAATGGCAACATGTTAAAACAAGTGACATTTACTGGTATTTACCGTATATACCGGGCATTGGGCTGAGTGCTTTATATCCTTTATTTCATTTACTATTCACAACAAGGTAGATGTTAACTTTAGCCAGATGACATGGAGACTCATGAATTCAAGGGATGTGTCCAAGGTCATACAGTTGGAAAATGGTGGGCCTGAGACTCAAACCCAGGCTGGTCATCACTCTACTGTGCCCCCATATATATATATTTAGGCGCCTCCAGAGGCTCAGAAGGCAACTGCATGTCTTTGAGACAATTGTCCGCAAATTGCTACCCTGTCTCCTGCCCAGGCCATCACATGGTCACAGGGGCCTCCAGGCGCAGGAGGGAAGCCCCCTTCGTTAACCAGATTCAGACTTGCCTATCATCCCACCAGCTCACCCGTGGTAGGCCAGGCCCCACCCTGGGCAGGTGTGCAGCTGTCGTCTCACCTAAGTCTCCACATGTGCCTGACAGGTGGTCTGTCTCCCAGCCCTCGTTTTGCAGCTGAGTCACTCAAGGCTCACAGCTGACTAGAGCAGAGTTGGGGACCCAGGTCTGGCTGTCTCTCTGAGGGCTTGTGATGACCAAGGAAGATGCCCAGGTGGGTGAGTGACTGGAGAGGACATGAGGGAGAGTCCCTGAGTCCATACACTGTGGGCACACGTCCCCAGCTGGGCCCCTTCCCTTCTCAGGGCCAGAGGGGGTGGATGCTAGACAGGGCGGCCTCTACATTGTTAAAAGTGCCCCCTGAGCCCCCTTGCCCCTGGGGTAAGGTATCCCCACCTATAGGAGTCTTCCCGAGAAGGCAAAACCTTAAGTGCCAGGCAGTGCAGGACAATGAAAGCACATGGCTTTGCAGCTCAGTGCAGATACCATCTCTACTACTTGGAAGCTGTGTGACTTTGGGCAAGTTTCTTAACCCCTCTGAGCCCTGGTTTCCACAAAATGACATAGCTAGGCTAGATCTTCCTGAGGGTTTCATCCTTGGTTATGTTTCAAGAACTAATAATTCTCTGATGAACTCAAGCAAAAGCCCTGGAGCCAAAAAAAATGGCAAGTGGGAGAGTCAGTGAATGAAACTCCACGGGGTGGTGGAAGGCAATTCAGTTGTGAGTCACTTCTAGGCATCAGGGGCTGCGCTGAGCACCTCCCCTTGTTACTGCGCGTGATTTCTCTCTCCCACCCTGTGAGAGAAGAGCTCCCGGGAGCCACGGTGGACCAGGCAGGAATCAATAGAAACAAGACCAGCCCGTAGGCCTGCAAAGACCCGAGTATGTGAGCTGGGAGTATTAATAGCAGACCCTACAGCATCATGGGAGGGGGAAGACTGCACAGGGATATTGCTCCCAAGTCTCTCAGTTGTTCTTCAACTCACAAAAATAATACAAACTCATACCAAATTCAAACAATACAGCCATGTACAAGATACACGCGTCTCATCCCCTTCCCACCAATTCCACTCCAATTCTATTCGTGAGGTTCCTGCCACATTCTTTCTATGCTTCTCCATACGAGCTTACCAAGTAAAGTTGGTACATCCTTTCTTCATGACCTGCTGACAATCATAACAGCCACATTCACAGAGCACCTCCCGGAGCCCCCCAGGCGCTGGGGACAGCCGTGAACAAGAGAAGGGCCATCCTCGGGCCAGACCCCAGCAGCGCTCTGTAACTTGCTCTAACCCCCACTTATCCCCACATCACAGACCATCATCCAAATCATCACCTGCAAATCTGCCACGCTTTCAACTGGGAAATGTAGTTGGATTTTATAAGTATATTGTTCTTGATCAACCCATCCCCTACAGATGAATGTTTAGGTTATTTCTAATTTTTTACTCTTCCAAATAATAATAATGCCCACATCTTTTATGCATTCAAGCAGGCATTCACATAAATGTTAAAGATTTCCTTGAAGGTACATCTTTATTTTATCTAGACAATGCCAAAGTGTCTGGACCAATTTACTCCCCAACGGATAGTGCAGAAGAATGTCATTTTGTAGCAGCCTTGACAGCACCGGGTTTTACTGCTCGTTTAGACTTTGCCTGTCATTTAGGGGGGAAAACATATTTCTTTTTTTTTAAGATTTATTTTATTGTTTTTGACAGAGACAGAGAGAGACAGTGAGAAGGGGAGGGCCCCGAACAGTCTCCATCATTGTCCGTCATCAGTTTCCAACATGGTTTCATTCCACACAGGTGGGTGGGGGCCACGCAGGGAGGGAACCGGGCTGGGGGCCTCCCGCATAGGAAGCACACCCCAGTTCAGCATATGGGTCTGCATGGGTCAGGGCCGGGACTCAATCCTCAGACCCCAGGGCTGCAAGACAAGTGCTCAACCCGCTGAGCCATCCCCGCATCCCCCATATTTCATTTTTGTTTTAATGTTAAAGGTCCTTTAACACCAAGCTGGGCCTTTCTGTGGTGAAAGCAGGAGGCGGTAAAGTATTAGAGGGGGCATGGCAGGTTCCAAGCAGGAGTAAGGGGGCACAGCCTGCCCCTTTGGGTACGAGGCAGGAAGAGCAGCCGTGGCTCTCCCTTTACTTCTTCACAAACGGACCCCTCAACAGAAAGGACACACCATGGCCTTGAAAATCTCCCTTCTTCAGTCCTTTCCCAATTTCCCATCAGTGGGCGTGTCACCTGCTAATCAGGCTGAAAGGCCTCCCCACCGTCCATGATGCGGAACGAGTAAGCAGAGGACAAGCCACAGGGGCTTACCTCCAGGAAGGGCTGGAGCAGCTGACCCATCTTCTGTCCCCTGAGGCCCGTGACACCCAAGGCTGACTCCTGTGCTGGTCCCTGAGGGCGGGGCTCAAGGTGGCACTTCTGGTCCCCCACCAGTGTGCACATCAAGACTGACTGCGTTGTGGGTGCCCGGTCAGTACTGGCCAGAAAGGCCCTATGACTGACAAGTGTTAACAAACTTACAAGTCACCCTGAAGCGGACCATCCTCACCAGGAGAGGAGACTTGGGGTCCCGCTGGGAAGACAGGGCCCATCAGGGGCTAACAGCAGTTCTCACTCTTGCAGCAGCCGGGTCAGTCGGGGGAGGCATTCTGAAGCAAGTGAGACCAGAAGTGGGCGGAGTCAGATAAACAGACAGGAGAGGGCGTGCCAGGCAGGGCATGGGCACGGGCACAGACAGACACCTCATCAGTGCTTCGCAGTGACATGCTAGCGCCACTTCCCGCCACTCAGGGAGAGCCCCTGTTCAGGAGGGGCAAGTGCAACACTGTAGCTTCAGATGGCAGGAGTCTTCATCCCACGGCAACGCTGGGAATCAGGGCCTTCCTTTTTCAGCGCCCTTGTCAGCACACGGCTGCATACGACTGTACCCTCTTGTGACAGGAAGCCAGGAAGCGGTTTCAGCAGGAGGATGACCTGCTCAAGGTCTGCGTTGGTACGGAAGTCACTCGGGCCAGCGTGGGTGGGACCATTCCGGATGGGAGTGAGAGCAAGGAGGCTCCTCCAGGTGTGCAGGTGAGCGATGTGGAAAGGAGTCAAGGCACAGGCTCTAGTTAAGAGGCATAACTAACGCCTTGGTCAGAGTGTGGGGGAGGCAGGTGGCAACGGAAACACCAAGGCCATTTGGGCTCTAAATGATAAAAAGCCTTTCCCAGTTCAGCAAATGCCCGGCCTTCCCCATCTGCTCTCCCACCTCCTTCAATGAGAGAGAAGACATGTGGAGTTGTTTCTGGAAAATCCCCAGGGTGTCCGCTGGCAAGAGCAGGGAGAGCTCCCACTTGCCTCCAAAGAAGCCATGTCCTCCTGGACCGCCTCTTCTCCCTCCTCCCCTCCCTTCCTCTCCCTCCCTCTCCCTCCTCCTTGCTAACAAAGCCCTCGAATAAGTGCTCCGGTCAGCAGCCCACCGCCTCTGCCCTGCTGAGCCAGCCCCATGTTTGCGTCCCTGCTTGCAACCCCAAGCCCCGAAGTCGGCCCAGGTTTCTGACCAGCACCTGCTGTCACGCCTTCCCAGCTCGCTTCCTGAAATAGCCCTGTGCCTGTGCTGTGGGCTTTGGCACAGAAACTACATGAACATCTAGGAAAAGGAGTGAGCTGTCTAGAGAGGAGGCACCTGGGCGTGGAGTGTGGGTCTGTCCCCGGAACCTCACAGAACCTCGGTCTCCTTGCCTGGCACATGGAACTGCACTCTGCAGCTTACAGGGGTGTTGTGAGAATGAGACGAAGTCGGGGTGGGTTGGCTCACACAGAGACCAACAACCACAGGCACCCACTCTAGGTAGGAGTTAGGAGACAGAATGTGGATGCTGGGGGTCTGGTTGACTCTCTCCTGCTGGCTCTGTGCTGTGTGCCTCTGGGCCATTCACCTAACCTCTCTGGGCCACAATCTCCATCTTTATTGTTATTGTCTGGAGTCAGCCAACTAACCGCTAATGACTCAGTGACCTTATCTGTAAACTGGGGCAATACTGTCTACTCACTGCAGAGTTTAAGGGGGACCCGGCCTCACATAACAATGCTTTGAGGGGAAGCCGGGATGGTTCAGCGGGTTAAGCACTTGCTTTGCAGGCCTGGGGACTGAGGATCGTATACTGGCCCTGGCCCCTGCAGACCCACACACCCCTGGGGTGTGCTTCCCATGCAGGAGGCCCCCAGTTCAGTTCTCACCCCTTCTCCCCAGGTTCGGCCCCTGGCTGGAGGGGGCATGCCTCCCATGCAGGAGGCCCCCAGCCCTGCTCCCACCCTGCACAGCCCCTGCCCACCTGTGTGGAACAAAACCATGTCAAGAACTGATGATGC